>JAOVYX010015193.1:0-28876 GCA_035668315.1 Drosera spatulata
AACATCAGCTGTCAGCATTCAATGAGACAAATACAAAGCCACAACGTGACATCTCAATCTGATCATAAATAGCAAATCGGCGAGAATATTCTCAATCTTAAAGAACACTATATTGCAGCATAGAGAACGAGGCATTTTGAACTACACACATATAATGCGGTTCAGGTTGCTCAACCATGAAGCTAAAAACAAAAACAAAATTATTTAAGCTCCCAAAATATTTCATAAAATGACTTTCATCTCAAAAGTGCATCATATTAACCCGCACAATCCGTCATGAACAATTATCCTAAATACGAAGTGTAATATGAACCGGACATACAGCTAGTAATTAGCGGGAGAAAAATGAAGAGAAGATATAAAGATTGTTACTGGTGGTATTAATATCGTAGGGATTGATATGAAAATATCGAAGAGCGGACATCGGAAAATTCAGCAGGGTACATGTTAGTATGAGATAAAAACAAGTTAGAATGATTATATAAGGTACAAAGTCATTTACAGTTGGTCCAACTGAAGCAGTTAGCACCCTGAGCTTGTTTAACATTATGTCATGCCTGGTCTAGGAAAAGCTTAGACATCCTACTATATAATCATAACACGAAGCACATAAAAAAAAACCTTTGTCAAACAGCTAGAAACAAACAATAAACATTGCATCAGTAGCGGTTTGTCATTTAGGAATATAAATAGAGGGACATTGAGGTGGTAGCTTCGATAGGTGTCAGACTCTGAAAAGCAGGCATAGATGAAGGTTGGTTATTTAACGCTAATGCAGTCATGCTTGGTTTTGTGTTTAAGAAGACAGGACATTACTTCGAAAGAAAAAAAAAAAACAGAAGAAGAGAGAATCCGTAAAATAGCAAGATATTAAAGGAAAAACGTTTGAGTTGGATATTCTTTATTCATTTTCAAAGAAGGGTTGTGCAGCACAGGCTCCAATAGCACACAATACACCAGATGCTGGATAGAGCCGGTATACCAGCATGCCAGTAAAGATATTACCATAGTTTTCCTATCGGAGTGTATCTCAAACCATAGTATTTTGGTCCTACACTGATACTTCAAACACTGTCATACACCAGTCATAAGAAGCTCTTTCTTACATCTCTACATTTGATGTTTTCATCCTTCTCTGGCAAATAAGACTGTTTAAATTAGCCCACATGATGTGCTCATACAATCAACCAAAAAACATGCACCAATATGAAAGTATACAACAACCCTAAAAGCCTGAATATCAAGCAGGTGCTTTGTTATGAGTCTTTTGACCCTAAGCAACAAAATCCAACAGCATAGGAGATCGAAATCATAAAACTCCCAAAATTCTTACAAATATGACAGGATGGTTCGCTAGTCTAAAACGCAAATCACGTAACCAGCCACCACCCATCTCAACATCATCACAAGCAGCACATCATTACAACACGTCATAAAAGCCTTTACCATACGAGTTTCAGCAACACTCAAACCGCAGGATGCCAATTAAATAACTCAAAAGCCAAAACCACCACATGCACTCCATCTTTCACAACACAATTCACGCAAAATGCACAAACACACAAGAGAGCTAGTGACTAAGGATTCAACACATAACAATCTCGGACATCAAAATGCCAAAGAAATCAAGAATGATCCACGAGGAAAATGAAGAACCAATTCAACCAACACAATTGGACACATCAATACGGAAAAAGCAACGACAGAGAGATCAGAGGAGAGAGAAACATACGATTCCATCGTTAGTGCTAGTAGTGAGGGAGAACTTGTGGTCGCTCACGTAATCCTTATACAGAAGATCTGCAACAACATCACCACACAAATCACCAATTCAACACCCAAACCAAAACAACTCAAACGAATCAAGACTACAACACTCAACAAACACGAGAATTGAACAATCAAATCACCGATACGAAACCAAAAACAAAACCGAAACGAGTCAATCGAGTCAAGATTCCGAAACTCGACGAACACGATAATCGAAAACTGCACAACAAGACATCAAAATCCATGAAACGGATCGAACCTCGAGCTTTCTTGCCGATATCGGTGTAGAGTCCGGGGCCTTTCGCCATCGTCGTCGAGGTCACAGCGAGCGCTGATGAGTAGAGAGAGAGAGTAGAGAGAGTGGAAGATTCTCGATGACGAGGGTTTGGTGGTGGTGTTTAGAAATGGGGTGAAACGGTGGTGATTTAGGGCCGTGGGATCTGGGGTTTAAGAGTTGGGGGTGGGTGTGGGCCGTCGATTTAGAGAGGCGAGGGTGTACCATGGGTGGCGGTGGGGGTGAGTGTAGGGGAATGGATGTGCACGTGTCTTATTTCGCAAGAAATGGCAAGTATTTTTGAAATAATTTCTCTTGATAGTTCTCTGTCTTGCTCCACAAGAAGGCTTGAATTTCAAACATGCCCGCATGGAGATTTACTATTACAGAAAATAAATACAGGCCAAGATATTTTAGATAACATTATTTGAAAAATGACTTAAAATAAATTTTTTATTGATAAATCTCACATGGTAAAATGATTTTTTTAGTGACAAAACTCACATGGTATTAAACTTATTTTTAAGAAAGTATATGAGAGATTTTTTATTCCTATCAGATACCACTTTTAAAATTTATTCAACGAGATATCACTCGACATACTAACATTTAGCAAACATACCAATAGGCATTAGTATGCATACAAAAAAAAAAAAAAAAAAAAAAAAAGGCGTCGGACGTAATGGTAGTTTCTATCGGATTTGTCGGATTAAGATGGACGTACTGTTAATTCCGGTCGGATTCCGACGAACGTACTGATCGTTCCAACCAGACTCTTACGGACATACTGTGAGTTCCGACTGAATTTCGATGGACGTATTGGTTGTTTTGGTAGGATTCCGACCAACATAGTATTTATTCTAGTCGGATTCCGACAAACATATCAATAATTCTAACGGTATTTCAACGGACATACTTAACAGTTTCAATCGGATTCCAACGAACATATTAGGATTGAGAGGCGTACTAATAGTCATAATAGACATAGTAATAGACATAGTGATATGTTATAGGCATTTAAATCATGTGGTATCTTGTTAGGATTAGATTTTTCAAACGGTACCTTATGAGATTGATCTCTCTCTCTCTTACTATCTCACAAGGTTGTTATCCACTCCGTCACATGAAATATGTAATATTTTATTTTTGACATCATTCAATATGTATTTTGAGAAATTTTAATCTGTCACTAATCGACCCACAAATGAATTATTTTGTAACTCAGTTCAAAATACACAACATAAAATATTATTGTTGTTTGTGTAAATTACCTAGAATTGTGTTTTTTTTTTTTTTCAAATTACGGATAAATGAAACTTTTTTTTTATGCATTGGTTCATTTTTTTTTAAAAAAAATCATTCTTGGTTTGATTTGTTCTTCAATTTAATATAATTTTCTAATTTTCCGAATCTTAATCTCAATCAAATGATTCCTTCCTTTCTTGGACATCCATCTCTTGGTTTCTTTCCCTAGGTTACAAATCCTAAACCCCAATTCCTCTTTCAATAAAGCCAAGCTCTAAACCCCCAAATACTCTTCCAAATCGATCCATCTTCCCCAAATTATCCTCATAATTCGATCCATTTTTTCAATCTTTTCCTCAATTTCACTACCCAATTCCTCGAATTTTGTCAGATATTCCACCTCTTCTTCGACAAGGTACTTATGTTCAATTTTTTTGAACCTCTAAAACGGCTACCATTGTGTATCTATTGGATTATTTTGACCCTCGTATCTGTCCACAAGTTGTATTCCATATCTAAGAATAACAAGCTTGAGAGGATCCTCCTTCACAAGTACTACCATGTATCAGTTGTTCTAATGTTTGTGCCTGTTCTTGTCTTTCAGGTAGGACTGTCTTATGCTTTTAGCAGGTATTATTTGTTTTGTAACTAAGAAATAATGTTCGTTTTGTAATTTTTCTTCTTTTTTATGCTTTTTAGTCCGAATTTCTTAACCTTGCATTTGTTGCTGCTTTGGCATATCGTGGAGAATTATAGGAAGGCGAAGAAAAGGGACGATGATTGAGGGTTTGATCTAGTGTTTCTGGTTATTAAAATGTGGTGGTGGTCACTGTGCAGGAGGTGACCGGAGAAAAATATGTTTGTGATGGAAGGAAAACAGTGCAGATTATATTTTGGCACTGTTTAGAGATGTTCAAGTGGAGTATTGTGCACTGTTTTACTTTTGTGGTGCACTATATATGAAAGTTATGATATTTTTGATTTATATATATGCTGTATTAATAATAGTGCGTTTTTTCTTCAAAAACAGGGCATCGGGATAACGACGATGGCATTATCGATGATCGAGACAACTGTAGCTTTGGAGTGATGGAGTTGTTTTTAGACGCACAATTTAAAATAGTGCGTCTTAAATAGGTATGTTCTGTATGTACATATATGAGCACTGTTTGGACGGTGAAGTTGTCGAAGGTGAGGCCGACATTGTCTCCTTTGTCATCCTCGATTTTTTTAAAACACTGTTTAGAAGATGATTGTAACAAGTGCACTGTATTTCATTATATGAGTACTGTTTGTTCCGGAAATGGTGATGAAGTGAACAAGTGACGAGGGGCATATGCGTATTGTTTGTTCATAGGGCAAAAGTGACAACGATGACAGACGACGGTTAGATTTAGGGTCAGATCTAGGGTTATAATTAGGACAGATATGATTATTATAAATTATAATCTATTGTAATAAATGATTGTAATATATTGTACTAATTTATTTTCATATTTTGATTGAGGAGAAATAAGATTATGATTTGATCTTTTGAACTAATTGGTAATTAAAATTTTGTACTATGACCTATTTCTAATTAATGAAATAAAAAGCAACCAATTGATAATTCAATCTTGTTGTTTCACAAAAACTTATTAAAAAAAGGAAGAATGCTTAATAAGTACCCGATGCATTTTTAATTACATAAATGTACCCCACTATTATTTCATTCCCATATCCCGTAATCAATTACTAGATCTTTCCCCAAATATAATTATTCAATCCAAAATTTAATTTGTTAGAATCATTTACTTTTAAATCTATCATCGCCGACCACGACAAACCGACAATCGATTGACAAACTGATTATGACGTCAACGAACTCGCGACGACGACGAACTAACAACAACGACGATGAACTGACGACGATGAAGAACTAATGAAGACGTCGACCAGCTAATGATGACGATGGTGATGAACTAATGATGACGACAGACTAACAATGACAAACTAACGTCGATTACTCGACGACGAACCAACGATGAGAACGACGACAACGAACTAACAAGGACGACGATGAACTAATGTCGACGACGATAATAAATATAATGAACAATAGGAAACATCGTTCGAACATGGAGACATGAGACAATGCTATTTTTATATGATGAGGGGAAGAATAATGAACGTCGGATATATAGAATCAAAATAAATGATCATCAGCATATCAAAATATGGGAAGAATCTATTTGTATCCACGCAAATAAGAAAGTAAAATTTTTTTATGAAAAAAAAAAAGAAAAGGAAGAAGACACATGAATAAAAAAAGCACAATTTTTTTAACAAAAATATCAGTGGGGTATTTGGTTGAAAAAAATAAGAGGGATAGTACTTATTGGTAATTCTTTTTGCTATGTGATATCTACAGGTATTTTTTTTCTAAGAAAAAAAATCATTTGATCATTCCGTAATAATGATCGAACTTCACATAGACATGTGCGCTCATTCAAACTATTGCACTTTTTATGGAACGAGGATATTCTAAAAACTATTCCTTTAATTTCAAATCTATTGCAACGATCAACCTCTTAGACACAAAGTTTGATCTAAGTCGTGAGACAATCGATCAAATCATGATTTATCACGACTTTATCATGATACATTAATGATAGTTTTGTTATGGGTTTCAATGGTATCTTTAAAAATGTCACATAGTTCAATAGAGAAAAAACTTCTAAAGATGAACGATGAATATTTATAAAATTGTGTGTTGTAATTTATATGGAGTGCATGCAATGTAAAAAATATTTACCATCCGTTCAAAATATCATTACCAGCAGTTTAGACTAACCGTAACATGCATTTCACATCCGCTATTTAAATGCTCATTTATAAACTTAAACTAGGACCAGACATAAAGACGAAGCAAAATATTATTTACATAACCCAACTTAATACAAGGTGCATGGTGGTGGGCTAAATATGCGTTGTCGTACCTCTAGGGAAAAAATATAGTTTATCCCCAGGGGACTTTGGTCCGAGGACAGTTAAACCCCCTTATTTTTGAAATATATACTTACCCTTGTACTTTATGTCATAATTATATTTGCCATCTAACTTAATGGAGGTAAACAGCTAGTTGCCTATTTCCCTTCAAAATGCTGTCTTGGCACATGTATAACCTAATTTCCCTCCCTTTTCACCTAACTTTATATATCCTATCCAAATCCTCATCAATTCTCATCTTCTTCCTACTTCGTCTTTTTCCTTCCACACTTGCATCTTTTTTCTCTTTTTATTTTGCAGTAATAGGATAATTCGAAATGAGTTTGTCCCAATCATCTTGTGCAGGCATTGACCGCGATGGCACACCTTCATACTCGGGTCAATATTGTCGTTGTCGAAAAGTTCCTCCGATAAGAATCGTTGGTCCAGAAAAGAGCTCGAGGGACAGGCTGTACTTCAAGTGTCACGAATGTCATTACTTTGCATGATGCAACCCAGTTTGAAGCAATCAAATAGTCGATGATTTTAGGGGATGTAATTGTGGTTGGAATTTTCTTGCTCATTGTGTTAAGATTATCGAGATGGTTGTTGTTGCCATTATCCTCGTGCTGTTGTTGTCGCTGACGTTGAAGTAATAAACTCAGTTTGTTTACTCTAATGGCATCTCACGATTATGTGTATTGGTTGCTTTCCATTGTTTTTCTATCAATGTCGAACTGATACTTAAAGACAAACATGTGACCATGCATACAAACATGAGAACTGATGCTTAAACACAATACGAAAACATGAACACAAACAGAGGGAGACTTGATACTTAAAGACAACAACACGAACGCACGACTTTACAACGCAATCACATTGTTCTTACACACGATCATGAACATGATGTTTACAACACATACAACATCAAGAACATGATGTTTCTTACACCTGATCTTAGCATTTACACATGGTCATAAACATGTTTCTTATATCAACATCGAGACATCAAACAATAACATAGAGACATCCTTGTAAGCATACAACATCAAACAACATCAAACAACACTCAATGGACATGAGTTGGACATCATCAACAACAACATCAAATGTGTCTATCCTACCCCTGGGCATAATCAACATCTTCACTAGGAGGCTTACCACCCCTCTTTTCACTCCTTCCTCTTCCTCTGACTGCTGCACTTGCAGCTGCAGATATAACTCCCTTATGGGTACGTACTTCCACTTGCAAGGGTAGAAGCAACACCTCTTGATCTTTCATTCACATAAGCATTTGCAGTAGCTCTTGTATTTTGTCTTCCTCTTCCTTTTCCTCTTCAAATGCTATTTGAACTACTTGGTGGAATATAACAATTTAGTAATACAAAAATATCATTGGGATAAAAACTTAAATCAAGAGTTAAAAAACACATTTCCACACCTGAGAGGATTGAGAAGCATGAGTAGGTGTGTTTTCACTTTGTTGTATCTGAGATACTGAGCCTTGTATTTTGCACACATCAATTGAACACATTCTACCCTTATCAAATTTCTATAATTTATATTGAATATACCTGTATTGGTTGGGATTTAAACTGTGATTGGGTGTTCTCATTTGGACGACATAGAGGAGTTGATGCCTGCAACTATGCATCAAATATTGTCAAAATCTCATTAAAGCATTGAAACATAAGAGGCGGTAATCTCATTAAACATATGAGTAGGCATAAAATCAAAGACCTACTTGAGTTGTATCTGAGGCATATTTTGATCTCGGATCAATGTTATTCTTGCAAGTTCTTGCATTATGACTTTTGCTGAAGCATTTTTGATAAGTCATGGTTGCTCCTCTCCTGCTTGCCTTTACTGCATCTTTTCTAGGTTCATCATTTGCTCTTCTCCTCTCCTTTCTTGGTATCCCAGCTTGCACTCTAATTATTGGAGGAACAAGAGGTACTAATCTAGAAGACATCTAGTTAGGAGGACTAGGAACTGGACGAATGTTGTGGCTGTATATATCCAAGTATGCTCTCCTATAGTGATTTACACATAAAAAAAATTAGACACTCATATATAAGAACTAATTAACACATCAAAACCATATGAAAACATTGAGTGATATACCTGAGATGCTGGATGAGCAAAGTTCACAAATTGACCCTATCAATTTACAAGCAACTAAGAACGTGTTTGCATGGGATTCCACTAAGATCCTATAACCTATAAGTACATGATTTCCTCCCAATGTCTACAGCATATTGTTGATCAAACTCTTTAACTTCTCATTTGTATCTAGTTTTCCCTCCATCATCATCACTACCCTCATCAACAAAACCCATGGAAGAATCAGATTCCACGTCACTAAACCACTCAGCGTCAAAATCTCTATGCATATCAATCCTGTATTCATCACCTGTATTATCTTCCTACTCCTTTCATTAGCTTCTTCCTGCTCCCTATCATGAAATTCTTCCTCATTCACAAACACATCATCAACCTCAATGTTATCCTCTTCTGTCCATGAGGAAACAGAACTGCATAAACTATCATCATCATTATCATCAACACTAACTACATCATCATAAACGCGCTAGCATCAACAACTTTATCCCTTTTAACACTCAACGGAACAAAGGACTCCTTCACTTCAGCATTAATTGTGAAAGGAGCTTTTTGAGTCATGTAGGGGCAAACACATTATAAACATCTGATCATTGTCTATAGGAATTAAACCTTGCTCCATAGAACATGCATTAGGTTGAAGATCCCAAAAATTAGTAACAAGTCCATCAGGAACATTCATAACCTTTTGTCTATATAACTCCCCATGTAACTCAATTAAATCCAGAAGAAATATTCGATCTGGATCTACATCCCGAATCTCCTGAACCCATCCTCCAACATATCTAATTTCAGGAACCCACTCAAATCTTCTACCATCATGCAAGATAATTGTAATACCACTATCAAGTTCAAAAATTTAACATCAATTGGAACAAAACGAAGAAAATTCTTGATTTCAAACAGAAAAGTCATCCTTGATTTCAAACAGAAAAGTCACAAAAAATGAAACATACATACACATATTTACCAAACAAAGGAATACACATACATATTTTTGATCCAAAACTTGAAAGAGTAAATACGCAAACACAACATAGTTAGAGCTAAGTTACTCATATGTTTCAAACACAAAAAACCAAAACCAAACTATCAACATGAACGGAGTGTTTACCTGAGTAAATTTAGCTCACAACCTCGGATTTGAGATCCAGACACCAAGCAATTTTATCCGTTTCTCTCTCCAGTTCACGGTTTTTGTATTTGTTCGTCACTCTCCCTCTCACAACAGTGCAGTTGTAATATCCCAAAATTTTCAGAAATTAAAAATAAATAAAGTACGTATTTAAGTGCACATGTGAATAAGTATAACGAAGGAGAGACGTTATAATCGCACGAATAAATATAGTGAACGAATAAGCAACGAGTGATGCTATATCGAACAAATAAATTTAACGGATAGATAACGTTATAACGTATGAATAAAAATAACGAATAAATAATGTTAACATTATGTTATAATGTAGCGTTATAACGTTGGGAATGTTACGCGATAGGGATAACCACATCCCAAAGTTTTTGGATTATTAAATGAAATATGATATTAATATTTTTGGGATAATTAAATCGATACAAATTAATTATTCGAAGATCAATATTGCGAAAATTGGGTATTAATAGTCTGACAAAAACTTGATGAGGGTATATTTTTATCCCTCTGCACGTTGCAGAATTTTCCCACCTGTAACTCGTTTGCCCGCACGCTAAAATGGCATTAGTGCACGATATGAGTACCTGATATATCTCATCATACTGTCCCTGCATGAAATTACCTTAAGAACACCAACTCCCTTCCCCTCTTCACTCAGCACACCAACTTCATCACCATCATTGTCTTCATCCTCGCCTCACCACCACTGCTCGTTGGGTAATAATAGTCTGACAAAAACTTGATGAGGGTATATTTTTATCCCTCTGCACGTTGCAGAATTTTCCCATCTGTAACTCGTTTGTCCGCATGCTAAAATGGCATTAGTGCACGATATGAGTACCTGATATATCTCATCATACTGTCCCTGCATGAAATTACCTTAAGAACACCAAACTCCCTTCTCCTCTTCACTCAGCACACCAACTTCATCACCATCATTGTCTTCATCCTCGCCTCACCACCACTGCTCGATGCCCTCACCTTCGTGCCTCCACCCCGACACACCACCACCTCCGGCTGCCCTTATCATCACCGCGCCACCTTCACACCATCATCACCATCGCAACACCTTCTTTCTCTCCTCCAAGCGCACACAAGAAGCAATAAACCGAAGCTGAGTCACTGACACCTTCATCGGACCTCATCACCACCGTCAGCCATCACGTGACACCATGCCAACGCCCCAACCATCACACTGCCACCTCCATGAACACCATGGCACTCCATTGAACTCGCCATAGGACCTCCTTGTCTGCCATCATCACCATCGAGTCGGCGTACGTCTTCGCCACCCCAACCAGCCATAAACCACCACAAACTCACCGTGATCGTCGTCGTCACCACCCTTGCAACCTCCAAGGACCCTCCCAAAACAAGTAAAAGCAACCCTAAAGCCCTCGTGAATTTTTCTTGGAGTTTTGACTCACAAACTTAACATAACGGTTTTTCGACAAAACCAACGTTTCCGGGGACATTCTCCGGCCACCAGCGTATCCAGAGAAGTGGTGTTGGGTAGAAAGTGAAGGTAGTGAGGCTTGGGTGCCTTGGGTTTCGAGTCTTGGATGTAAACGACCTTAAAAACACCTTAACAAGCTTTTCCGGCCAAATTCCGATCAAATTCCGGGCAAAGCCCGACCGCCAGTTGTGACAAAGTGTGGTAGAGCAAGGCAAAGTACTTTGGTGACATCGAGTGTCTTGGGTTATTATCACAACCCGATCCCCCCATGGTACATTTAGCACCCTTTTAGTACATAAATCCCGTGATCAAGTATAATTCATAGTATCACCACACCAAGCACACACATATATAACGAAGTACGTCCATGATATTTTGGGGTCATAATTAGCATTAATTAACGTCCGCATGTGCCTATGCATGCACCCATGCATATATTATCGAAACCTTAATTTCATTATCGTCTTAATGCATCAATCAAGCAAACAAGCATATCATCACCCTCCTGACGGTATCCTCCACATCATAATCATCATAACACATCATATTGATGAAATATTAAGCACGAGACGGATCGAGAGGGTTAGGTTACCTTTGAAGAGTTCTTAACCCTAGTTGCCTTAGGGTTCGAGAAACCTTTAGAAACCTTAGAACCTTCGGCACCCAATGTCACCACTTCGCTGTCAGGCTTTCGTCATCGCTCTTTCCCCATCGTCGTCACTGTCGGTGGCCGGAATGTCATCGGAAAGCTTCGACTAGGTGTTTTAAGGCTTGGATTCCGTTCGAACTTCGATACCCAAGACACTCAATGTCACAAAAGTACTTTGCCTTGCTCTGCCACACTTTGTCACAACTGGCAGTCGGGCTTTGCCCGGAATTTGATCGGAATTTGGCCGAAAAAGCTTGTTAAGGTGTTTTTAAGTTCGTTTACATCAAAAACTCGAAACCCAAGGCACTCAAGCCTCACTACCTTCACTTTCTACCTAACACCACTTCTCTGGACACGCTGGTGGCCGGAGAATGTTCCCGGAAACGGTTTTTTCGAAAAGTCGTTATGTTAAGTTTGTGCGTCGAAGCTCCAAGGAAAATTCACGAGGGCTTTAGGGTTGCTTTTACTTGGCTTGGGAGGGACCTTGGAGATTGCAAGGATGGTGACGACGACGATCACGGAGAGTTTGTGGTGGTTTATGGTTGGTTGGGGTGGCGACGACGTAGGCCGACTCGATGATGGCAGACAAGGAGGTCCTATGGCGAGTTCAAGGGAGTACCGTGGTGTTCATGGAGGTGGCAGTGTGATGGTTGGGGCGTTGGCATGGTGTCACATGATGGTTAACGGTGGTGATGAGGTTCGATGAAGGTGTCAGCGACTCAGCTTCGGTTTATTGCTTTTCGTGTGCGTTTAGAGGAGAGAAAGAAGGTGTTGCGGTGGTGATGATGGTGTGAAGGTGGCGCGGTGATGATGAGGGCAGTCGGAGGTGGTGGTGTGTCGTGGTGGAGGCACGAAGGTGGTGGCGTCGAGCAGTGGTGGTGAGGCGAGGATGAAGACAATGATGGTGATGAAGTTGGTGTGTTGAGTGAAGAGGAGAAGGGAGTTTGGTGTTCTTAAGGTAATTTGATGCAGGGACAGTATGATGAGATATATCAGGTACTCATATCGTGTATTAATGCCATTTTAGCGTGCGGGCGAACGAGTTACAGGTGGAAAAATTCTGCAACGTGCAGAGGGATAAAAATATACCCTCATCAAGTTTTTGTCAGACTATTATTATCCAATTTTCGTAATATTGATCTTCGGATAATTAAGTTGTATCGATTTAATTATCCCAAAAATATTAATATCATATTTCATTTAATAATCCAAATTTTTTGGGATGTGGTTATCCCTAATGCGTAACATTCCCAACGTTATAATGCTACATTATAACATAACGTTAACATTATTTATTCGTTATTTTTATTCGTACGTTATAACGTTATCTATCCGTTAAATTTAATTGTTCTATATAGCATCACTCGTTGCTTATTTGTTCACTATATTTATTCGTGCGATTATAACGTCTCTCCTTCGTTATACTTATTCGCATGTGCACTTAAATAAGTACTTTACGTATTTTTAATTTCTGAAAGTGTTGAGATATTACAACTGCACTGTTGTGAGAGGGAGAGTGATGAACAAATACAAAAACTGTGAACTGGAGAGAGAAACGGATAAAATTGCTTGGTGTCTGGATCTCAAACAAGTCTCGATAAATGAGTATCGAGTTTGAAAATATTTTCGATATTGGGTCGGGTTCGAGATGGGAATGTCAATTCTCAAAACCGTCCCAAACCCGAATTTGTAATTTTGGGTATTTTCGAACCTGAATCCAAACCCGATCAACTTGGGTTTTTTTCGTTTTGATCGAATTCTGGTCTGGGGATATCCATTGGGTAGAGATTTCATTATCATCCCTAATCATACAATCACATGATCATACATAATGCAATATGATTGGGAAGAGCAAGAAATGTTGATAAAAAAGGGAAAACTCGAAAGATAATTTTAGAGGATAATGAATAGTCCTCAAAACTATAACATGATACGTAGGATTATGCCACTTGATCAGAACCGAAACAGCAGCAAGTCGTAACAACCATATGAAATGAACGAGGCTCATGCCCCTCTCTCTCTCCCGTCATCATCACCACCAATTCCTCGCCACATCCACCCCCCTCTTTTTTCTCCCCAAAAATCCCACCAAAAAGAAAACCCAAAAAGCAAAATGGATCAGCATTGTCTGTTCCTCTTCACTCCAAAAAGAGTAAAAATAATAATAATAAAAAAAAAAAAAACAAAGAAGGAAGAAGCGAAACCTTGTGCCACTGAAACACCCTCTCCCACACATTGACGACACGACACCACTTAATTCACCACCACGCCCTTCCTCCACCTCCAAGCGCCGCCGCCGACGAAGGGAACAATGTCGAGCAGCATTGCGCTGGAGCCGCTGCTCCATCACGGAGTCCCGATCAGGCATGGGAGTAGTCATCGAAGGAGTATTCCGAGACTCGGAGGAGCGAAACCGACGGTGACTTCTTCGTTGAGGTGCGATCGGAGGTTTCCGAGGCTGGTGATTGGGAGAGGAAGGAGTTTGAGGCAGAGGAGATCGTTTGTTGTTGTAGGCTGCGGGGGCTCTGCGGCGACGACGATGGTGGTGGAGGCGGCGGAGATTGTGTATAGTGAGACGTTTAGTTTGAAGAGAAGGGAAACGGTGAGGATTTCCACTGTTGATTGTTTTAGTGAAGATGAAGATCGATTTGATTTCCGTCTTGAAGTTTCTATATTTGTTTGAAAATTTGAATAGTTTGAGGAGTTTTGGATTATGTGTGATGATCGATACGGATTCATCGATTGGTGTTTGAGTGAAGATGATTATAATGGATTTGGAATGATTGCAGGTTGAGGGAAAGGTGTTCATAAGGTTGGATCAAGGGAAGAACCCTGAGAATTGGCAGCTGACTGTTGGATGCAGTTTGCCTGGGAAATGGGTGCTGCATTGGGGAGTGCATTACCTTGGCGATACTGGAAGGTTAGCTTACCTTAGTTTAGGTTAGGTTAGGTGATCTCATGTTTATCGCCAAATTCAGAAAGCTTACATTGTAATAGGGGTAAAAAACATTACCGAATAGGGCTTAGCATATCTGGTAATTTGCCTTGGGTGATGAAAGTTGGTTTGAGTTGTAAAGGTGGTAATAGTGGTGTATTTATTGTGCAGTGAATGGGATCAGCCGCCTGCTAAGATGAGGCCTCGTGGTTCTGTTGCGATTAAGGTATGTGAGGATAATTATGTGTCTCAACTTTTCAAATGCGTTGTGGCCATCAGCAAGCGTGAATACCAAGTTTAGTTTCTGTTTTCAGGACTATGCGATAGAGACACCATTGAAGAAACTAGCAGCGGCTGAAGGCGGATATTGTCTTCGTGAAGTGAAGATTGATTTTAATTGCAGCTGTTCAATTGCAGCCATTAACTTTGTCTTGAAGGTTTCTTTGCTCGTCCATTGCATCTTCTGGTTTAGGCTATCGGGGTGGCCTTTTTAACGGGTACCTTGTTTTTTACATTTTGTGCTTATATATGTAGGACGAAGAAACTGGACGTTGGTACCAGAACAGGGGGAGAGATTTTAAGGTTCCTCTTGTTGATTACCTGCATAATGGTGGTAATTTAATTGGCCCGAAAAGGGGTTTCGGTCTGTGGCCAGGTTTGTTCAGTCCGTTTCAAGAAGTGACCCTGACTTTTGTGCTGGATATTAATGAAATGAGATCTCGACAACCAGAACCTGTGAAATCCTTTTCATTCCCTCGTCCTTGTTAAATGTCATTTCTTGTCAATCAGCTGTCTTCTTACACAATTGCCAATTCTTTTCATAATTTATCTAAACCCAAAACCAAGATGGAGACCTGCTTAGCTGAACTCATACTTCAATACGACTTGCCTGTGATTAATAGTGACAGAAAGTTGCAGAGGGTTTCCTGTGGCTACAGGTTTAATCGGCTAAGCAACCTGCTCGTCTCTCTCAATTTACCAGCTATCTGTTTTGTTGGGTGCAGCTTTTTTTTTTATATGGTTCTTTTCTCTGGTGGAAATAAGATCTAGCAAATAGTAGGAAGCCTTAATAGTTATCACTTATCAGTTGGGTTAAATTGTTTCCGAGAACTCTTGGGCGCTGCTAATCTCTCAATCGATGAGAGGTGGACTTTGTGTTTCTGTTTCCAAGACATGAATGATGCCTCTTTGTCGTTTTTGAATAAACTGATGCGTGTGTTCCTTTGTAGCGTATTCTACTGTAGATAGTTAAGAATCTCAACATCATTGTCTTACTTCCCTTTAAATAGTCATATGCATTCATGCGAGTGAAGTCAAGCCAACTAATGGAGTTGATGTTTTTAATCAAAATGAATTTGCACATAGTTTTCTTCTTATTCTAATTTTGGGTCATTTACATTAACCATAATTCATCCGAGAGCATGCATCTCACATACAACATACAAAGTTTGGATTCCTCGACAACTGGTTGAAGTTAAACGTAAACACATCTAATCCGGTGGAGACTGACAGTATTTGTTAGTGTTTTTATTGCTAGAGGTTGCTAGTTGAATCGACTCCACACATGTTGAATGATTGCCAAAAACAGGGAAAAAAAAAATAAAATTAATATTTTATTATATTACACACGATCGAAGTACTCAGCCTTATCTTTAGCACATTCTATTACCAGCTTAAGGGCTTCCACAAAGTACTTTTCTCTTCAAAATGCGCCAGCCATTTTAACAGTGAGTTTAACCATGTTTGAAGTTGCTAAGCGGCATGGACGTTTTTATCTTATTGTAGGTGCCCTTGAACATCTTTCAAGCATCTTTATTAAACCAGAAACTCCTGAGACTTCCATTGAAGAAAGCAGCAAGGAATCTGCAGAAACCGTGCAGCCAGATAAGCCGCTTGAGGGGTTTTATGAAGAGCAGTCCATAGTGAAGGAAGTTCTTCTTGATAATTCAGTCAACGTATCCGTAAGGAAGTGTCCAGAGAATGCTAAAAAACTTGTATATTTGGATTCTGATTTGCCTGGAGATGTAGTAATACATTGGGGAGTATGCAGAGACAATACTAGAAAATGGGAAATCCCAGCGGCTCCTTATCCACCAGATACTCAAATATTTAAGAACAAGGCTTTGCGTACACAGCTGCAGGTAAAATGTTGAGACCAAGTTCTCTGTTCAGGGCAATTTTGCTGTCTCAGCTTGCAATAAATAAAGGCAGTATGGAATTGGGTACTTGTTTCTTACTGAACTGGAATATTCACCTAAAGAGAGTTGTGCTGTCGATTTTTTATCTGCTCAATCTCCTAAGATTCTCTCCATGGGCCTCCTATGTTAAGATCTATCCCCTTCACGTTGTTATCAGCTCGTTTTCAATTCTAGTAAGCATCCTATTTGTGACCCTGTTTTAGTCTGATGGTCATCTTTGTCTTTCCTACTGTTGTCTTCTTCATAAAGACTTCATTTTTTCCATTTGGCGAGTGAATGTTTCAGGCTTCAATAATAGCATTTGATCATGCAGATAATCCTCATCAGACCGTTTTGAACTTTTTGACGTGTAGTGTGCAGTGCTATACACTTCTGTGAATGTTTCTTATTGCAATCCCTCCTAAGATCAAGTCGCAATTCCTGGAACCAGGCAATGCACAAACTGTCTTTGTCCACTTAAATGCAAATCTTCTGTCCTGCTGTTAGCCTTAGCTTGCATGCGTGGGATTCCTGAATTTCTTGTGTCAATTAGTCATTTTGGTTTATCTTGTTTACTGTTCTTATGAATCCTAATGCTGATCAGTTGAAACTCCTGCCTGAATTTCCTTTTTTTTTTTTTTTTTTTTGAGATTTTTCATGGTATTAGGATAAATTGCTGTTTCAAGCCTATCGAGTAAGGATGTTAAACACGTTTTCTGCAGCCAAAAGATGGTGGACTTGGGGTAAAAGGATTATTTACTGTAGATGAAGAATACCACGGACTCTTGTTTGTGCTCAAGTTGAAAGACGAGACATGGTTGAAGTTTACGGAGAATGACTTCTTTGTCCCCCTTTCAAGTTCAAGCATCTCACCTGCTCAATCTGAAGGTCGTCAGCATAAAGGGAAGGCAATAGAGATGGCTCCAGAGTTGCAGTCAGGTTCTAGAGATTTGGACAATGCAAGGAAGGAAGAAAATGAAGAAGCTTCTCAAACGTCACACACTGATGTATTTATAAGCGAGATTCGGGATTTAGTGACGGACATGTCCTCTGGTAAAGACTGGAAAACCAAGAGCAAAGAAGCACAAGGGCGTATTCTTCGAGAAATTGAAAAGTTAGCTGCTGAAGCGTATAGGTTATTCAGAGGTCCTAGCCCTACTTTAGCAGAGGAGAACACTTCTGTTGTGGAAGCTGCGTCAACTGTGGAGTTACCTACAATATCGGCTAAGGAATCAATTAAGGGATCAACTGTGCAAGTTATGAAGCCTCCAATTAAAGTTTCTTCTGGCACAGGCTCTGGGTACGAGATTTTGTGCCAAGGTTTCAACTGGGAGTCTCATAAATCTGGACGGTGGTATAAGGAGCTTCAGGAAAAAGCCGAGACTTTATCTTCTCTTGGTTTTACTGTTATTTGGTTGCCACCGCCTACTGAATCTGTTTCCCCGGAGGGTTATATGCCAAAAGATCTTTACAATTTGAATTCCAGGTATGGATCTATTGCACAAAATGCTGGTCAATGCCATGTTGCCAACGAGTACCACATAGTACACATTGTTAACTTGGACAGTATGTGCTAAATATTCAATCTTGATTTGGTTTTACTCCGCGAAGAGAGCTTCTTGGTCACTGATCATCATAACATAGTATACTGGTTCTATAATTGGAAATGTAGGTGTACCTCATAAGCTGCAAATGTGGCTACACTACATATACAAGTTCATTAGAATTTTGGATGCCGCATTTCATCACCCCATAGAAATATACAGAGCACCTCAGCTTATACTTCCTTGCATCTTGGTTCTGTCTTTCAGGTATGGTACTATTGATGAGCTAAAGGCTGTTAGCAAACGATTCCATGAAGTTGGCATAAAAGTCCTTGGTGATGTTGTCTTAAACCATCGTTGTGCTCACTTCCAGAACCAGAATGGTGTTTGGAACTTATTCGGTGGGCGTCTGAATTGGGATGATCGAGCTATAGTTGCAGATGATCCTCATTTCCAGGTATTCTCTTTATGTGCCTGATAGTTAATATTGAATTCTTTTGTTTCTTACTGATTCTCAGTTGAGGGGTGAATACTTTCTTTCCAACCATAGCTGGAAAAAGTCGTGGAGTTATGAGTTGCTGAGTTTTGGGCTCTGTTTTGGTCATTGTTTTGTGAACCAAACTTAGTCCCCCATGAACTGCCAAAAATAAACCTTTTGTGGACCTTGTCGCCTCAAGTAAAAAAATAGATAAATAATGAAATAGTAATAATAAAATCATGAGTATCACAATGAAGTAAATCCAGTGTTCACAAAAGGGGAAATTATGATTGTCAGAACATATTAGTCACTATGTTGTGTGGTAAACATTCCGAAACCATTTCTATCTTGTTTTTTCACGTCTGAGCCTTCTGCATTCGGTGCTTCTGATCATTGAGCAATTACATTTGTTAGCAAGTCAGAGATAGTGTCAAAGTAGCAGCTGGAAGGTCACCTTTAACTGTGATGGCTTCATCCTTTCCTACCTGTTCAATCTCCTTGATTCTTCAGGCTTAGTGTATTTTGGTGTGTACAGTATGGGGTAATTTTTATGGCATTTCGATGCATCAAAATGTTGATCATCTCTTGTGGCATAAAGACCAACAAATGTTCTGATTGATCATCTTTTGTTGCTCTCTTTCATTCTTTACTAGGTGTTTTTCTGGTGTAGAGTGTCAAGCCGTAGTAAGCACCAGGAAACCGTAGGCTTATAGCTATATCCGAGAGTTTGTCCATCAAAAATTAAATACTCAGTGTGTCTATGTTGTTTCAGGGCAGGGGAAACAAGAGCAGTGGAGATAATTTCCATGCTGCTCCAAACATTGATCACTCGCAAGAGTTTGTGAGGAAGGATCTGAAACAGTGGCTCCATTGGCTGCGGTGAGTCTGAGGGAAATAGGATAGTTACGTTTATCTGTTGCGCCTGTCTGATATATTCTTGAACACGTTATATGGTGTTTTTTGGTGGCTTCAAATGCAGGCAAGATATAGGTTATGATGGCTGGAGGCTTGATTTTGTTCGTGGATTTTGGGGCGGTTACGTCAAAGACTACATGGATGCCAGTGAACCGTATTTTGCCGTGGGCGAGTATTGGGATTCCTTGAGTTACACCTACGGTGAGATGGATTACAATCAAGATGCACATAGACAGAGAATCATAGACTGGATTAATGCTACTGGTGGGATGGCCGGTGCATTTGATGTCACGACAAAAGGAATTCTTCATGCAGTACGTATTTACAATTTGAGTTGAACAATGCTGATATTCTGCATTTGAATTCTTATTCTTCCTTGTTTCTCTCGATGCAAATATGTGGCTGCATTTGTTTCCTTCACTTTGTGTCTAAATAAATGATTTATTTATTTAAAATTTCTATCACTGGAAAAACAATGGGCAAATAGTTTTTCCAGCTTTCTGATTTGAAGTCTGGCCAGTATGGCAATATGTGTAGATCTTTGTTCACCATTAAGTTTACTTCCTAGGGAAGTGTGATCACTAGAAATTGTTTTTGATAATGGTCCAAGTAGGTAATACAATTTTATTTTATTTTATTCTGTCTTCCCCTTGTTGGCTGTCCTGATCTCCATGATTTAATACAGTATTTTATTCTCAGGCATTGGAAAAATGTGAATATTGGCGACTATCAGATCCAAAAGGAAAGCCTCCAGGAGTTGTTGGATGGTGGCCATCTCGTGCTGTGACCTTTATAGAGAATCATGACACTGGTTCTACGCAGGTGCATGCTCCTCTTCTATTTTCTGTGGAACCAGTTCTTTGTTTCATATCATATGAATAGCTCATTGAAATTTTCGTGCTAATATAATTTTGATGATTTTGGTGCTCAAGTGAAATAATGTGTATTTAACTGCAGCAAGATGGCCTGATGGAATTTCTCTTATCCCTTTTCATTTATTATGAATTTATAATTGCAAGGAAGAGGTCCTTTTTTGGTTGGTTGTTAAATTCCATGTGTCATTTATCAATTGGTCTATTCGACAATGAATTAACGCATATGGTTTTTGTTCAATGAGTACAAAGAATGTGATAGAGGCTTGTGATAAAGGTCTCGTATGGTTTGGTTTGTTTGATCTAGTCTTTGATTGAACACACTGATGTGCTTATTTCTCCCTCTTGTATCATTTACCTTTGAAGGGTCATTGGCGGTTTCCTGGTGGAAAGGAAATGCAAGGGTATGCTTATATTCTAACACATCCCGGAACTCCAGCCGTTTTCTACGATCACATCTTTTCAAATTACCAATCAGAGATATCCGCTCTGATTTCTCTGAGAAATAGAAACAAGATTAACTGCCGGAGTATGGTAAGTATCTCCTTCACTAATATTCTTCAACCCTCGTGCTAGCTAGATTCTGGTCCTAAATCTTCATAAAGTACCGATCTAGTATTTATATAGTTGTTTATGATCCAGTACTATGAAGCGTGAGCTCCTTCCTTGCCTCAGGTAAAAATATTGAAGGCAGAAAGAGATGTCTATGCAGCGATCATAGACGATAAAGTTACAATGAAGATTGGCCCTGGATACTATGAACCTCCCAGTGGACCTCGCCAGTGGTCATTCATGCTAGAGGGGAAGGACTACAAGATATGGGAAGCTGTCTGATTACTATATATTCTATCAGGTACTTCTCGCTTTTATTTATGTTCCTTGTAAATGCGAGGGGGTTCCTTCAATGAAGTTCTTCATGATCTGTGCACGCATATTGAAGAAGTGTTGCAGTTCCTGCTAGATCATCGGCAACCTTCCAGTACAGAGGAAGGAGAGGCTGTGTAGAGCCAATTATAGAATACACATAACTACACCAGATGAACATCTACATTCTGTATAATTTATCAAAGAATACCTTTTGTATACGATCAAATTAGCATCTCTCAACGATATGAGGATATGTAATTCCATCAAACTCGAATAATTCAATAAATAATATGAGGGTAAACAGTTTTGGATGGGATGATTATCCTGGTGTCTACTACTATCATGTTACTTGCCTTTAGTGATGCATTCATTCAGAAAACAGTGTAATTGAGCCGGCTTTGTTGGTTGTCTTTTTGATTTTGGGCCTCTGTCTAGCGGAATCATGATCACCTCTTTTTATAGTATTCCATAAACAGGCAGAATGTTGCATTCTCTCCATTTCCGCAATCCAAGCGGATGGTTGTGACGCATTTTTCAACACCTGTCATGGATGTTATTATATCGTCCCAAGTTTGTTGTTATTTTCTGAAAGAGAGGGGCAAGTGCTATAAAAAAAAAAAAAAAATGCTATGTTATTCCATTTACTAGTATTTCAATTGACTGTAGCAGCTAGATTTGCTTACACAAACCAAGTTTCCAAACTACAGTAAAAATCGTAGACTATGAATCCAGACGAGAACTGAGCATTTCGACAGTAGTGAAGTGCTCGCAAACTAATGTGTAGTGATATATGCATGCATGGCTGGATCTAGCTAGATTCCCTTCATATCATATTAATATCAATGATATCATGGATGCTGCGTTTTTTTGTTCATCCATTCCTCCAAGGGCAGCTTCTGACGTTTATAGAACTTCTGTGCGTGTCTTGTTTCTTGAAACGGTGTTCTTGTCCCCACTAGCGTCGCCATTTTCTTCCAATTTCCGTGCCCGTATCTTGTCAATCCCAACAGAAACCGCCTGCAATCAATATACAACATACACAAATTAGGACATCTGATTGTGATATGCATATGTGAATATATTGTGATAATTTTGCAGTCCAAGCCGAACAGTTATCTGAAGATTATGTGTGTGGCAATTGCTGATTACTTGAACTAAAGCATGGTAAGCATGAGTAATGTTACATACCTGTGTTCCTCAACATCTCAGCGGCCTACAGGGTCATTTGCTTGCTTCTCGTCCTGATGATGATCATTTATCGTGGGCGTGAGCATAGGTTCCATCAGCACCGGCTCCATCGAAACAGGCGTCATAGGCATGTAGAAGTCCTGTTGCAGTAAGCCAAACGGTGCAGTTGCTGTGTTGTCGATCACCGCCTGAGGCACTGATGAGCTTGAAGCCGATGGTGCTTTCATGCTAGTGTAATTTGCATAATCGCTAATTAGCCCTCTTGGCAGTGAGGTAGTATACGATGGCACACTTCATCCTAGATGATCCCTTGAGTCTGTGTTCCAAATGCGCCATAGTCATGGAGAAATCATCTTGCTGTCGAGTAATACGAGGCAGGGAGCAGGTCATCAACAGCAACATCGGGTGCTGAATTTGATGATGATGCTCCTCCTGTGCTAGTGTACGAAACGTGTGTCTTCCATGGCTGCAGCGAGGTTGAACACGACGTTAACCTCATGTGCGAATAGAAGTGATCTTCGTATGCTGTCTCTGACATGTATACTAGCTGCTTCATCTTCTTATTTGCCATCCTCGATTGCTCCTCATTTGATGATCTTCTCTTATCTTTCGCTTGCGTCTTCCATGGCTCTTGCGGCCCCAGCTTTTGCAATCATAGATTTAGCGACGGATTTCTTTCACTAAAAAATAAAAAAAACTCATCATATAATTTACGACGAAAATCCGTAACTAAAAATAAAATAAATAAATATATATATATATATTTTACTCAATCATAAATTTAGCGACGGAACTCTGTCATTAAAACAGGAAAAAATTCATCATATGACGAAAATCCGTGACTAAAAAAAAAAAAATAAAAAAAATATATTTTGTGCAATCATAGATTTAGCGACGGAACTCTGTCGCTAAAAAAGGAAAAAACTCATCATATAATTTGCGACGGAAATCCGTCGCTAAAAAATAAAAAATAAAATATTTTTTGTAATCATATATTTAGCGACGGAAATCCGTCACTAAAAAAGGAAAAACTTATCGTATAATTTTTAACGAAAATCTGTTGCTAAAAAATAAAAAAAAAAATATATATTTTTTGTAATTATATATTTAGCGATGGAAATCCGTCACTAAATTTAAGTGGAAAATGATTTAGTTACGGATCCATCATAAGTTTAATTTGATTTCCTTAGTAAATTTTTGGATGAAAATTAAGAAATGTATATTTTAGTTACGGAATCCGTCGCATATATGATATTTTGTTATAATTTTTAGCAATTTAAGTGTCTAGTAAGTTTGTATCCTACAATCCCTAAACATTTTTGGAATCCTTAAATGAAGAGATGTTAACTTATGATCATATGATGTATTTTACAAAATTATAATGAAGAAACTATATAGTGTTAATATAGAAATGATTTATAATATGTTGACGTTATATATGTACCAAAACTTAAAACATATAAAATAGGTTACACATGATGTTGATGGTAGACCTATCATGTATTATAAAGCTTGTAGTAGTAAAATTAAACTGAAAATAATTATGAAAAAACAATAAATGATGTGGAAAAACATAATAAATATCTTTTATTTTATTATATTTAGCGACGCATTCCGTAACAAAGATTATTAAAATATAAACATTGCGACGGATACCCGTCGCTAATATAAATTTCTAGAAAAAAAGATGTGAAAAAACTGAAAATAAGTATAGCGGCGGAAATCCGTAGCTAAACTAATATTTTCACAGGTTTTGCTACGGAATCCGTCACAAATAAGAATTTTGTGATTGTATTTTCGAATTTAAGTTCATAATAAGTTTAATTCTTAAAGTCACAACTTATTTTTGAAATCTTTCCACTTATATAGTCTACTAAGAGAAGATAAATTATAGGTTTTTGTATTTTTTTTATATTTCTATGTTGTTTTTCATAAAATTATAATTAAGTACACTATATAAAGATAGAAACTCTTTAAAATTTGTGCAAGGTAATGTATCAAAACTTAAAACAAATAAGTTATCATATTTCAATGTTTATTGTGGACATATCAAGTGTTATAACGCATATAATAGTAAAATTAAACTAAAAAAGTTTTATTTTGTTAAGTTTAGCGACGGATTCTATGGCTGAATATATTTGGAAAAATTATGGTGATTTTAGCGACGGAATTCCGTCGCTAAAATTAACGCTTTATATATCCAGATCTCGATCTCGATTCATTCAGGTACCCTAAATTGAAAACGCCGCCTTACGCCCAGCTGCTGCCCGTCATCACACTGCCTGCCGCCCCGCCGCCCTGTCCGTCGTCTCGTCGCCCGCCATCCTCGCCATCGTCCCACCGCTATCAAAGAAGTACCTGGTATGATACACAAAGATTGAACCCTTCCTTGAACCCTTCCCTATTATGATTTGACTTGTATTTATTGTTTGAATGTAGAAGTTCGATCGATATAGAGTTGTATCGATCATGGATGTATAAGTATGTATGACTGAGCATGTGTATGACTGTGGTCGTGAGTGTGTGATTATTGTGTGTGTTTGGTTTAAGGGTGATGGAGAAGTTAGGTAATTAGGTAAGATATTGAAGTGTGTGATGATTTGAGATATAACCTTGTATATTCCCAATTTAGGGTCAACCTTAATATGCTCTTGACTTATATTTGCTTTTTCAATGTAGAAGTTTGATCGTTCATGGAGTTATATCGTTCATGGATGTATCAGCGACTTGAGCAATCGTTTCGTCAAGGGTGCCCACGAGTTTGTTCACGTTGCTCTTCAAAATGACGAAGGTTGTTTTCCAGGACATTTGAGATGTCCTTGTAAGAATTGTAAGAATCGCAGATTTCAAATAGTTGATACTTTGAGAATTCATCTTCTCAGTATGGCTTTCACAAAGAATTATTTTGTTTGGGTTTATCATGGGGAAGCAGGGGGACAAAATCCTCATGTAGAAGTCGGTGGACCGTCTAATGCTCTCCAACAAGAAGTAGGAGGACCGTCGAATGTGCTTGAACATCCTCATAATTATGAGGATGTGTTGGTTGATGCATTCCTGGCTGAATATTATGAAGAAACTGAGGCTGCAAATGAAAGACTGTATGATGATGGTCTGTCACCTGAATCCAGACATTATTTTAACATCATGGATGCCTCTCAGTCTCCTTTGTATGATGGGGCCAGCATGTCTCTGTTAGGCGTTGCTTCACGGCTTTTGACTCTGAAATGCGAGTATAACCATCCTCATAAAGCGATTGAGGAATCTGTAAGTTGTTGAAGGATGTGTGCCCACCCAATAATATCATAAAGGAAGGGATGTATGACATCAAGTCTCTCATGAAAGGCCTTCATCTTTCTGTGAATAAGATTAATTGTTGTCCGAATGGGTGCATGCATTTCAGGAAAGATTCTACGCGGTTGGCAAGATGTTCTATACGTAATGCAAATCGGTACAAGGAGAAGAGACGTTCGAAGAAGCGGTCGACTGTTTCTGTGCTTCGATATTTTCTGATAACTTCGAGGCTACAACGGTTATATGCTAACAGTGCTACTAGCGAGGCCATGTCTTGACATTCCACTTCTCGTTGATCTGATGGCATCATGGCACACCCTTCAAACAGTGAGGCCTGGAGATAATTGGATCTTACTTTTCCATCATTCGGTGCCGAGGCATGCAATGTTCGTTTGGGACTCTGCATTGATGGATTTGCACCAGTTGAACAGTCAGGGAAGGAGTATTCTTGTTGGCCTATCATACTCACCCCATACAATCTTGCCCCCGATATGTGCATGAAGAGACCTTATCTGCTCTTGAACATGATCATACCTAGACCAAAGAGCACGAAAGGAAATCTGGATATTTATTTACAGCCCTTGATTGAGGAGTTACAGATGCTATGGGAAATTGGGACACCTACATATGATATTCACAAACGTCAAACTTTCAACATGAGGGCTTGTTTACTATGGACTATCAGTGATTTTCCTGCATATGGTATGTTAGCTGGTTGGAGCATAGCCGGTCGGTTGGCCTATCCTTATTGCATGGGAAATACAAAGTCCTTTCACCTGAAGAATGGACGAAAGTATTCGTGGTTCGACTGTCAACGACGATTTTTTGCCCATGAATCATCCTTTTCGGAGCAATAAGACTGGGTTTTTGAAGAACAAGACAGAGTGGGACCCGTCGGTTGAGATTCTTAGTGGAGATGAGATTCTTCATCGGGTTTCATGCATTCCTACCGCTCAAGATCGGTTGGTCTATGACTATTCGACTTCTACAGTTGGTTTACATAGGATTCACAACTGAAACAAGAAGCATATTCTGGGAACTTCCTTATTGGAAGCCTCTTCTGATCCATCATAATCTTGATGTCACGTATATTGAGAAGAACCTGTTTGATAACGTGTTCAACACGGTGATGGATATTACAGGGAAGACGAAAGACAATGTAAAATCAAGAAGAGATTTGGCTTTGTATTGCAAAAAATCCAAACTCCACGTTGTGAAGAGTGTTTGTGCTAATGGCAAGACTCAGTTTTTGACGCCGAAGGCTGCTTTTGTTTTGCAGAAGAACCAAAGGAAACTGTTGTGTGAATGAGTCAAGAAATTACAATTTCTAGATGGATATGCATCCAACCTTCGTTGATGTGTCCGTGAGTCTGAGTGGCAGTTGAGAGGCATGAAAAGTCATGATTGTCATGTTTTTTATGCAGAGACTGCTGTCGGTTGCAATCAGAGAGTTGTTGCCAAGGAATGTATGGAAAGTTTTCACTGAGTTGAGTCAGTTTTTCAGGGACTTGTGCTCAAATTGTATATCTCGCAAGGACATGGGGCATTTGGAGATATTTATCCCTGAAATTATTTGTAAGTCAGAAAGGCTACTGCCTCCAAGTTTCTTCAATTCCATGGAACATCTCCCTATCATCTACCATATGAGGCAAAAGTAGCTGGACCTGTTCACTACAGATGGATGTATGGATTTGAAAGGTAATGACTATGTCAATCTCAAGGCAATTGAGCAACGATTTCGTTTGGTGGGCTTGAAAATTTGTAAACAAATTTGTTTTTGAAGGTTCTTGTTCCATCTAAAGCAAAAGATTGGAAATAAAGCACATGTGGAGGGTTCGATATGCGAAGCGTATCTTTTGGAAGAAGCAAGCAACTTTTCAAAGTTGTACTTTCCAAAGAGTGTGGACACAAAGGCTAATGACCTTTCTCGTTGTTCTAGGAGGTCAAGTGATGATGGTAACAATCACAACCTTTCGGATGTCTTTTGCAGAAACGGGGTTTATACCCCGATTGAGAGGAAACCAAAGAGAAAGAAGAGGGCAGAAAAGAAATTGATACTTGATGATCAAGATGCTGAGGCAGCTCATATATATATTCTCACGAATTATGAACTTGTTGTCCTGTTTGACAGGTATGACTCAAGATAATGATTTTTTAGGGGCATATTTGCAGTGCACTAGACTCTTTTTAAATTCTACCTATAAAACTATTATAGGTTATTCGAGGAGGAGATGGTGAAAAGAGGTTGCGTTGACACTATAGAAGAAGCATGGGCAAAAGCGCGACATATATGGCCTGCTTGGTTAAAATGTAAGTCAGTTTTCATCCTCGTACAAATGAATTATAGAAATTTCCTCATATTCAACATCGGAGTAAGTATCTATTTCCTCACAGGTCCGACTCCTCGAGGGCAATGAGATAATCAAGCCAATAGCTGCAGGTCCTGTAATTTATGTAAAAATAATTCAAGCAATACGTTGTCAATGATTTTTTATTTGACACATTCTCAGCCGGTAAGGGAAAAACTACTGCTAATTGGGGTGTTTGCGTGAAAGGGGATGGCATCGCAAACTATTATGGCATTCTCATAGACATCGTTGAACTGCAATATATCGGGACAGATTTTAGAAGCTTAAAGATTGTGCTTTTCAAATGTGAATGGTTCGATTCAGTCTCTGGTTTAAGCGTGCACCCGAGCTATGGGCTTGTTGGCATGGACCGTTTGAGTCGATACAGAGGGCTCTATGATCCTTTTGTCCTTGCTACTCAAGTCATTCAAGTGTATTATGCTCCTTATCCGGGTTGTGCACCCCGACATAATAAATGGTGGGCAATAATCAAAACGAAATCACGTTCTACTATTGAAGCTCCTGAAGCAA
Source organism: Drosera spatulata (assembly GCA_035668315.1). Taxonomy (NCBI): domain Eukaryota; kingdom Viridiplantae; phylum Streptophyta; class Magnoliopsida; order Caryophyllales; family Droseraceae; genus Drosera; species Drosera spatulata. Next base: position 28,782 of record JAOVYX010015193.1, read on the forward strand.
TAGAACAAGCTTTACAAAAGGATTTCAATGTCTCACCGTCTATTCTTGAACCATTGGAAGAAACAGAATATGGTGATGATGATGAAGATGATGAG
>JAOVYX010015194.1:0-28876 GCA_035668315.1 Drosera spatulata
TTGGAGCATTAAGAACTATTTTTATATTTGAGTGGATTAGACAAGTACATTGACAAGAAAGATCGTAATTGAACTGCGTTACACATGATACAACCTGCAGTGCAAAATGATAGCTTGTAGTATAGAAGTTATAATCTACAGTGTGAAGATTGTTTTTTCATGCATCAAACTAAAGCCTTGGAACCAACTGATGCCAAACGACAAAGCCATAATGTTACTAATCTTTCCCCACATTGTTCTTCAAAGCAATGATAGCTTCTTTCATTTCCTACTTCACAACAGAGTGCTCATCCCGAATAATGGTGTATAGGCCCAAAAAATTTGAGATAATTTATTTTCTAGATTATTAACAAAAATAGTATATTACTGAACGTCATAATTTATTCAACGGGGATATAAAATTTGTTTGTTAAAATCACGATGAAAATATGCTAATTATCGATAAATTAAACCCCGTCATACAAATATGTGGGATTTATTTTTCAAATTCGCACTTTTTCTCTTTTTCCTCCACTTTTCCTAATTCCTCTACTTCCTTCTTCCACTTCTTCTGCACACTTCACCCACCCCATTCACCACTTCATCATCATTCCTTCTCATCATCCATTTCTCATTACTCTCTTCTCCTCCAACCATTCTCTCATGGAAACTTGGAGATAAGCACGGAGGAGAAGACACAGCCATGGAGAGGAGCAAGGGGGCCCAAACTCGGCCTCATCATCGAAAACTTCGCATGGTTCAAGCCGTCATTCGTTGGAGCTCATCATAGCTGTTTGTCATGGTTAGTCCGATCTCTTGGATTGGGTTGGACCGTATGATGGTCTAGATTTATGTCCGTCTGATATGATGATGCGAGACTGATCTGGGGATATGCTGAACGATCTGCACACTAAGAACCAAGAAAATGCCGTTAGTCGGGAGACCGAGGTGCGTACCTCGGACGCCCGCTGCGATGCTCTAGTCAATATATGCCCGATCTGGATGAGAGAGAAAGTAAGAAAGAGTAGTGGAATGTGGAGAAGATTGAGAATGAATGAATACCTCCTTAACAATGGTGTATTTATAGGGAAGGAAACCCTAATTGGGTGGGCTTTTTCCTAGGCCATTTTCCTTACCTTTGAAGGTCTGCTTCCATTATGTTGACTCTTCCTTAACCATAATCTTGACTTGGGTGACCATCACTTACCAAGTGAAATTTTTATCCATTAATTGCTATATAGTGAGAAGGTCCTTTCTCGATTTTATATGGATAAAGTTCATCCCTTGACATCTCCAATGATTGATAGATCATTAGATATCAAGGGAGATGAGTTTCGACCTCTAGAAGTGGGAGAAGACATCTTAAGATCTGAAGTTTCTTATTTAAGTGCAATTGGTGCGCTTATGTATCTTGCTAATTGTACATGATCGGACATTGCTTTTACGATTAACTTAATAGCAAGGCATAGTTCACCTCCGATAAGAAGACACTGGAATGGAACAAACATGTCATGCGATACCTTTGTGGAAGCATTTATATGGGGCTACTTTATTCAAGAGAAGTGAAATCCACATAGTTGGATTTGCAGATGGTGGGTGCTTATCAGATCCACACAAAAGTAAGTTCACAAATAGGTTATGTGTTTACTTTTAGAGATACCGTAATATCATGAAGATCGGTGAAGCAAACTCTTACAGCAATATGTTCCAACCATTCAGAACTTATTGCAATGCACGAGACTAGTCGAGAATTTGTATCGCTGAGATCCATGACACAACATATACAAGAGTCATGTGGGATGCCTTCAGTTCATGAAAAGCCTACAATCTTATATGAAGATAATGCGGGTTGTGTTACACAACTCAGAGGAGGCTACATCAAAAGCGACAGAACAAAGGGTATATCACAAAAATTCTTCGAGTCAGATGATTTTCAGAAGGATGAGGTCATCGATGTGCGACAAATCCGCTCAAATGACAATTTGACTGATTTATTCACAAAAGTATTACCGGGAGTAGCCTTTATGAAACTCAAGCACAAGATAGGAATGAGAAGGCTTAATAATCTTCTTGAACAAAATTTTAATATTTAAGAGAGTTTTGTTTGAGGGAGAGATTGTACTCTTTTTTTTCGTCAAGGTTTTTTATCCCATTGGGTTTTTCCTGACAAGTTTTAACGAGATGATCTTAATAGATGATAAATACATCAAGGGGGGGTGTTGTAATTATTCAATTATAATTACCCTTTGAAAATGATGTATTTATATCTAAGCCTAAATATTTTTCTTTACATCTCACCTATTTTTGAAGCTATTAAAGGGGCTTACCTAATTAACTATTAATTAGATCTAATCACATTAATTAAGTGAAAAAATTAGGTGTTAATCAATCATCTTGAGTCATATAAATAGAATCCATTTGTAAGTTGTTATATACACATTTATAAAAAATAAAAACATCTTTTTCTCTTTATATTTTTTTCTCTAAAATAGTTTAATTACTTTGGTAATTCCGATATTTATATGAAATCAAATCGGATATATCGAATAATCAGTTCAACCGTTGAAAACACTTGTTTTATAACCATATCATTGTTTCTTGTCGCACTTTTACAATCTATTTTATAAATGACTTATAAGCAAACACGTTTATATACCTCTTTGACAGAATCATGTGGTGTAGTTACAGGGTTTGTGGCAGTGGAAATATGCAGGACCCTTTTTGTCCGAATTTTGTTGTGGAAGCATTTTAAGAACATCCACGATGCAACACATTTTCACCCTCCGAAACCTGCAAAACTCAAAAAAATAGAGGAAAACATTTGATTAGAGCACCCACCCTTAACACATTTTAGAGCTTAGAGGGCCTTTTTATTCGGTATCATTGTGAATGCTCTTGTGCTTGTTTATGATCATTGGCCTTAAATGTACATAAATTGTGGGAAGGTTTAGGAATTGGATCCCAGTAGTTGGGACACCAAAAGCATCTCATCTGATTGTTGGATTTTCGATCCAACGATTCAAATTTATTTATTGATTTATGGTTTGGTTTTATTTTTCGATTGGATTTTTTTATAGATATATTTTTTATGCGTTATTTTTGTTAACTTTTTTTAAGTTTTATTTTTTAGAATTGATATTTTTTTAATAAATTATAGTTTTTGATTTTTTAAATAAAAAAATTCTAAACAACAGGATGCTGTTGGTGTTCCAAAGATAGAGGATCCAACTCCAAAGGATTAACACTAGTGTGATCGTTTTGTCTTTGTTTTTGTCTTTTAGGTCATTATTTATACTCCCTCTGTTACGGAACAAGTGTAACGGTCTGACTTGAGAATTTATCGAGATAAATTTTGATTTACATTGTGAAACGATCAAACATCATTTTTTATAAGATTGTCGTGAAACACTAATGATAGTTTAAGTTATGTACTAATGACGTAATTATCTTACGTCAACAAGATGAATCATGAAATTTATCAAAATACATATTGAATAATATAAAAAATTAAAATATTATATTTATTTTAAAACGAAAAGAGTTATGGGAAATCAATGAATGATGAAAATTTTGTGTTTTTGTTAGGAAGATTGTGAATTTATATTTTTTATCTATTTTTGTCAAATTCTCTCTATTTTATTTTTATCAAGAAAAATGAAATCGTTTGTAGATACATATAAAATTATGTGCAGTTATATAATTTCATCCTTCGATCTCCGAGTCTATGTAATTGTTGTCTTGCCATTATATAAATCCTACAAATCCTTACATTATATGTCTTGTAATACACGAGGATTCCAAAACTTAACAATTAGGATTAAAACAATTAGAATAAAAGATTTAGATTTTTGAATTATTAACAACAACTAAGTTATCAATATCTTTTTAGCACTCTCAATCCCCTTACTAGTTATTTCCCGTTTCAACATAGTTATAATTATTTACTTTGTCATAGTAATTTATATGTATTTTGATTTTTGATGTAAACATTAAATTATTTTTTAATTTTTATGAGTGAGAGAAGTAAAAAAAAAAAAAAAAATGATGGGATTAATTGATATGACATTTCTTCCGTCCTAAAAAGGTTGAAACATTATGCAATAATCATATTATTTATTACATTATTTTTTTAATATTGAATGATATATTAAGAAAATATCAAAATATTTTTCATAGTTCAAAAAACATTTTTGTCTAGGTGTACATGTGATGTAACCAATTTGGGACGATGAAAATATAAAATAAATAGGAAAGACATTTTAATATTATTGTCTTGTCATTATATAAATCCTACAAATCCTTACCTTATATGTCATGTAATACACGAGGATTTCAAAACTTAACAGTCCAGATTAAAAAACACTTAGAATGGGAGATTCAGATTTTTGAAGTGTTAACAACAACTGAGTTATCAATATCTTTTTAACACTCTCAATCCTCTTGTTAGTTATTTCTCGTTTCAATATAATTATAATTATTTGATTTATCATAATAATTTATATGTATTTTGATTTTTGATGTAGAAATTAAATTATTTTTTTACGAGTGAGAGAAGTGAAAAAAAAGAAAAAAAAATGATGGGATTAATTGACGTGATACTTCTTTCGCCCCAGGTTGAAACATTACGTAATAATCATATTATTCATTATATTATTTTTTAATATTGAATGATATATTTTGAAAATATCAAAATATTTTTTATAGTTCAAAAAATATTTTTGTCTATGTGTATATGTAATGCAATCAATTTGAAATGGTGAAAATATAAAATAAATAATAAGAACATTTTAATATTTTTATAAAGAAAAAAATTTCAAATAGAATAAAATCATAATCTATTTAAGACAATCTAATTTAATAAATATTATAATTTTATTCAAATGAAAAAAACATTTTATTAAATCAAATAAAATTTATATAAAATTAATAATTGAGATTTGAAATGTCAGGAAACAAATTAGGGTAACGACTACAATAGCATTTCTCCAATCTCTTCACTAGATTCTCCGGCACAGAAGTTCCAAACAGTGACCACGGCGACACAGGCACTGCTCAAACCCATTTTAGGGTTTCTGCAACCGGAGAATTCACTCGCCATGTCGACGCCGACGGAGCAACCATCACCATCACAAGGCAACAGTTGACCAAATCTCCCACCATGTCGATTCTCCGGCTACTTTCTCCGGCGAAGCAAAGCCGCAACACTTTCCGGGCCGCCGCTGTTGCAGCGTCTCATTGCCCTAGCAGCAGCTGCAGCGATTCATTCAGTTTGGATCAGTTTCGCGGGCTCTGTGGCCGGAGCGGAGAGGGTTTTGGATTCGGAACCGATTCGGGATTTCGTGGACTGATTGATGGTAATTGGTTATGTGTTTGGATTGGGAATGATAGTTTGACTGATGGAAATGCTGTGTTGTGGGATTGAGATTTTGGTAGAGTTTGGTTGGTGATATCTTGGAGGAGGTGTGACTATAGGTTATGAGTTTGAATTATTGTGTGTTGTTTATTTGGCATTTGTAATGAGAGCGAGGTGGTGCATTGGTTACGCCTAATGCGGGCATTCTTCCGAGGGGGTGTTACGATACTACAATATTTATGGATCTTTGATCATTAGCTTGGCGTTTGGGTAAGCTTGCTTCTCGACATGGGCAATTGATAAGTGACTAGAGAGCGGTTTTTGCTTGTATGTTTTTCTTTGAAATTGCAAATCAAAGTTAGAGTATAGAGCTTCAGGAAGGGATCCTGTGTTTTTCTTCTATGACTAAGATTTAATGGTTAGGCCTTGGATTTGTTTAAGCTGTGTTAGAAAGGATATGTTTTTCTTTTTTTATGTTGAGATTGATGATATTGTGTGTTCTATGTTTCAGGCAGGTTTTCTGGGAGCTTGACATCTGGGAAAATCGCAGCAACCGGTGGTAACTTGTGGAGGTTAACTGCAGGATTGCGCTATGATTTGGCATACCATGATATCCAGTGTGCCAGATTCTGTACGTCACCTGGTTGTAGTAGTGTTTCTTTGGAGAATGAAGCGGATGGAGATGGTTCTGTGTCTGATGGATTGGACTTACAAGAGGTCTGCATTACTGATGAAGTTAAGACTGTGGATTTGAGCCAAAAGTTTGTGGACTTCACTGAGGTTGACAAAAACTTGCTTCCTACCGTCCTCATTGTGGGGAGGCCGAATGTGGGCAAATCTGCACTTTTTAACCGGTAGGAGTTTGGCATATTTTACATTGGGTTGTTTGTTTTACTCAGAGTAGCTGTTTGATTCCGATGGTTGTGCCTTATGAAGAAAGTAGTATTTTCTTCTGTTTAATATGCAGTTATATGGGGAATCTTGCCATTGCAGTTTGATTCGGAGGAGGGAGGCTCTTGTTTATAACACCCCTGATGATCATGTTACTCGTGATATACGCGAAGGCATTGCAAAGCTGGGTGATTTGCGGTTCAGGGTGCTGGATTCTGCTGGTTTAGAAGCAGAAGCTTCTTCTGGCTCCATTCTCGAAAGAACATCAGAAATGACTGCAAATGTGTTGTCGAGGTCTCAATTTGCTCTTTTCTTGATAGACACAAGGTGGGTTTTTACTATGCCTAGGTGGTTTTTTTTCCCAATGTTGCTGTAGTATATCCTAGGACCTAGTTCTTTACGAAAAGTTGTGTTCACCCATCAAAGAGGCAAGTGTTCTATTCGACACATTTCTTAGTATTCACATGTCATTGGTCTAAGCTTCAATATGTTAGGAACTTTATGAAGTTTGGATCATCATCATTCATTTTGTATATGCTCTGCTGGCTGTCTTCAAATATGTAATTGTGTCATGTTACTTTGTAGAGATGGATTACAGCCAATGGATTTTCTGGTTGGCAAGTGGGTGCGTAGACATGCAACTGGGATAAATACAATCCTAGTGATGAATAAATCTGAGTCACTTGATGATGCTGATGGTTCTCTTGCAGCAGCCACCGGCGAAGCATATAATTTAGGGTTTGGAGACCCTGTTCCAATTTCTGCGGAGACTGGTTTTGGAATGGCAGATCTTTATGGAGCTTTGAGGCCTTTGCTTGAAGATTACATGATCAGAACCCTAGCAGGTGAGAGGCAAAACAGAAAAAGTTTGTCATGCTATGAATTTTGTATTGGAGCATTGTCTTCGGCTCGTTTGCTATGCATCGTGTTCTGATTTTCTTAAGAACTTGAAATACAAAGTTGCTTTATGGATCTCGATCATGCCTTGTTTTGGAGAAAAAAGAGTCCTTTCATTAGTGTTGGTAGGAAGAAAGTTAGGCATCTTCAACAAGCATATTGTAGAATGGTTTCGAGAAAAAAAATAAAAAATCAGACCTCTTGGAGAACTGTGTCTGACGGTGCAAACGATTTGGCTCGTGTTCTTAAATTCATGTTTTGTTGGTCTCAGTCATGTAAATTTGTCACGAGTGGCCAGCTTTGTGATTGTCTCAACAAACTCTTTGTCTTTTCACACCGGTGGTGCCCCTCCATATATTTGAATTGGCAACAGTGATGAATATGCACAGTTATTAAAACAGTAGAAGTTTATGGATGGGGTTTATTGTTTCTGTTCTGATTTACTCTGTTGTATCTTGTATATGGTCCTGACTCCTGGGCATATAACATTAGGATGTGCTTGGCCTGGTACATGATATGTAGTTTATAACTTTCAATGACCTTCTGACATACATCGATGGTATGAGGTTATATGCGTCATTTCCGATTGGATCAGTGCTTGTTCACTTGAATAAGACTGGGTGATTTCGCTTCTTACATTGTGCTAGATGTGGATCTAGTCCTGAAGGGCATGGACTCCTCTGAGTCTGAGGAGTCCAAGTTACCGTTGCAACTAGCACTTGTTGGTCGGCCCAATGTTGGAAAGTCAACCTTATTGAACACACTGTTACAAGAAGATCGTGTACTGGTGGGGCCGGAAGCGGGACTAACAAGAGACTCGATTCGGGTTCAGTTTCAATATGAAGGAAGAACTATCTACATGGTTAGTGGTTCCTCACTTTTTCTTTGGCCATTATGCGTCTTTTCTTATACAATCCTACCAATGGTTTGTCAACCTCAATGGGGAACGCCTGACAGAGCTGTTAAACGTGGCTGCCTAGATACCTTGCCATCCTAAATCTTCTAGGCGACTGACCAGGCTAAGTCGCCCTGGTGTTTCACCACGTAGACAAATCCCTTTTCACGCTTCATAATTTTTAGCACCTCATCCTCTGGTTTTAGGACTTAGCATCAGGTACTTCTCATTTAACCTCTTGCTTCCCGTGGATGGAGCTCATCTGCAGCCCTACCACTGGTTCAACTTTGAGCCTGTTCAGGATATGGCTCGGAAGGCAGCATCTCTCTGGGTGTTCCTTTCTTTTATATGGACTCACTTTTCTTCAGCATTATGCATCTGGCTAACTGTTAAGTTTTACTTTAACGTTGTACTTATAAGCAAGTGTTAACCCTCTTGCTATGAGTCTCATATGCTATCGGCGCTCAAATTAAAATGTGTCTGACTATTGTCGATGCAGGACTAGTATTACTATCCTTTTGTCCTCCACACGTGAACCTCATGTGTGATATTTGCTTCTCTTGTTCCAGGTTGATACTGCTGGTTGGCTGGAAAGGACCAAGCAAGAAAAAGGACCAGCATCGTTGAGCGTCATGCAGACGAGAAAAAACTTAATGAGAGCTCATGTCATTGCTTTGATTCTTGATGGAGAAGAGGTGTGCAGCATGCTGGTTTCCTATTTATCTTCAAACTTTCCATGAAAGAACAATCTTAAAGACACATATACAGGTTGACCTTTGATTACCTGTCGTACAGAATTGGAGTCGATTCTACTTTCAAAAGATTTAAACTCGTTTTCTATCTGACTAACTGCATTAGTGGTTTTCTTTCCCCTGAGACATTAGAAGCTGAATAGCAATGGTCCATAAAATTAATACTGATGGCTAATGCCTTTGTGTATTAGATTGCGAACGCTCAGAGGAGCATGAAGCATGCCGAAATGGTCATAGCAAGACAAGCAGTTGAAGAAGGACGTGGCTTGGTTATCATTGTTAACAAGATGGATCTCTTGAAAGGAAGGAAGAGTAGCAAGTTGTATGGGAATGTAACCAAAATTGTTCCTGAAGAGATTAAGAAACTCATTCCCCAGGTCTGTATCTTCGCCACTTTATTGTCCTATAGAGTTCAAGCTTTGCGCAGTTTACCCCAGATATTGTGTCTTCTTCCATTGGGACGCTCTGAATCACAATTGAAATGTGTAGACTTCGGATCACCCTGTTACCCGTGTAAAATGGTGATGCACTTGACAAGATCCTAATTATTCCAATGCTTCTTTGGTCTGTTGTTGAGAGTTAGCCGTAAAACACACAATTATGACCTTTTATTTGGACCTATGATGGGCTAAGAAGAGATTGAAAAAAATTAAATAAATAATAAAATGTTTGCAAAAGCGTTTTCCTATGTATGTCAGTGCTTGAGGAGTTTCCACTTCATATAGTTTCCTAACCATCGGAATAAGTTAAGTTGCACAGTTAACGGTCAGATTGATTTTTGTCTTTCGCCCTTGCTGAAACCTTAATATATCGCTCATTTGGATCTTATCTCTGAAGACAAGATACTTGGCAACCAAAATGGGTCTACCCTAGGTCATATATGCAGAGTTGTAACTTGTAAGTCACATGATAATACTAAACGTGCGTATTAACATGTTGAATACCACCAACAGCTGTCAGGAATACCAATTTTATTTGTTTCTGCCCTTGAGAAGAAGGGCCGGCGAGCTATCATGCGCCAGGTGATTGAGACTTATGAGAAGTGGTGCTCTAGGTTGCCAACAGCTCGCCTCAACCGTTGGCTTCGGAAGGTCTATTTTAAACCTTACTCGCTTATCTTCTTCAATCCTTCAGAATCTCTTTCGTTGTTTACTCTGCCTTTGTTTCTTCAGGTGATGAGCAGGCATTCTTGGAAAGATCAAGCGTCACAGCCCAAAATCAAATACTTCACTCAAGTCAAGGCTCGACCGCCCACTTTTGTTGCTTTTGTCAAGGGGAAAGCGGAGCTCTCTGATACAGACATCAGGTTCTTGACCAGGTCCTTAAAGGAAGACTTCAGTTTGGCTGGGATTCCTATTAGGATCTTGCAGCGCTCTCTGTTGAGGCATGATGAGAACAGTAACAATAGCAGCAGCATTAGGAAGAGCAGACGTGTGCCTAAGTTGGCGGAGGGATCTCCTTCTGATAAAAGACAGGTCGCTACCACTGTGGACTAAAAAGGAAAACCTGGTAAGCATCTTTTTCATCTGACAAGTTTACTGTGCTGTTAATCATAAAAGAAGCTATGTACCAACATGGATTGCGGAGATGCCCCGTACTTTGGTATTCATGGTGAATCCTAGTGACATAGTAATTCCAATTTTTGTTAGATGAATCTAATGATGATGTGTTTTTGTTTACACCGGTGATGATCTTGGGGGTGAATCCTATTCCTTTTCGGGAAGCAGGAATTGCAGCAACTCGGAACCTGGTTCGTGGAGAGAAATGCAGCACCTCAGTCGGACCTGCAGCGTGGATGTGCCGAGATGAACTGATCATTCATGTTGTTCTTTACTGCAGCAGGTCCAGGTTTCCTTCATTAAGTTCATTGGGCTTCTTTTGTAAATAAGCTTCGAGTGTTCCAAATATATCTCGCAGGGCCAGAATGTGCGAAGTTTTTGTTTTACTGTTCTCTTATGAAAATGTCATGATAATAATAATATATAATAATATAAGCTCATGGATTCCCGGTTTTGCTAGCCCTTGATTACAGATTTATCTAAAATTTGGGTTTTTTGAGTGAGATTCTCCGGATATTGAGGTTAATTGTAGAATTTAAGGAGGATGATTTTAATCTAAATACTGGATATTACTCAATGGAACATTATAATTTGAGATATAAGATTCTAAAATTTTTAGGTGGGAGACTATTTATTATTGGAATGTTTGCTTGACTTGATTAGATAATAAGTTAAGAAGGCCTTGTGTCACGTCCGAAATTTTTAACGCTCTTGAAGCACACCGCACGAATCCCTTGGTCACTTACAAGAAAGCTTTCATGAAAAATGGAGGCCTCAATGAAAGACTCTAGAGTTCTCTAGAGTAGGAAAGACTCTAGGATTTTCTAGAACTATCTAGAGATGTTGAGAACTATCATGTAAATACTGGGTTTTTCTAGAATACTCTAGGAAACTCTAGGAGATGTATAGAATTATATAGAATTCTCTAGAATTTTTGGTAAGGCCTATAAATAGGTTTGTCATCCCTCATTTGTAACCATCAACAAAGAAGAACCAAGAATCACAAAAGCTTTCAATACAAAGCAAGTTTGAGAGCATTCTAAGTTTCCTTGTGAGTTCCAAACATTTGTTGAGAGTTAGGCTGATTTAGCATATTCGAGGTAATGTTTGTTAAGTGTCGCATGGTCTAGAGAAAAAGTCCGTGACAAGTGGTATCAGAGCACGGTTACGAAGGGACGTATTGTGGTTCAATGACCGAGGAATCCAACATTTCCCACGGTGTGCAACTTCCCATTGATCCCAAGTTCTAAGAGGAAACTCTCACTCATGGAAGGAAGAGGAGGGAGAAGTCTCGAGAGGGGCGAGAATCTTTGTCTTCCCTTAGCACCCGATTGGCACAGGTGGAGTTAGCCTTGGCCGACGGAGAGGACAGGCTAGACAAAGTCGAAGAGCATGTAGGGGAGCTGACGTTCAACGAGGAGGAGCTTTGCGGGGAGATGCAAGGCGTACTCAACACCGCCATCGACACGCTGCAGAAGCAAAACGATGCCTTACAAGCTCTCGTTGATGCACTGCGAGAGGAGGTCAAGGTGCTCAAAGGTGAGATGAACCTTTGTAAGGTTGCATTATCCACGGGTGGCAGCGTGGCTCAACCTGCTCCCTGAATCAAGATTCTGAAGCCAATGTCGTTCAACGGAACAAGGAACGCAAGGGAGCTTGACAACTTCTTTTTTAGCCTAGAGCAGTACTTTGGTGCGTTAGGCTTGATAGACGAGAATGACAAACTCCGCACGGATCTCTCTACCTCACCGACACCGCTACCTTGTGGTGGAGGCAGCGGCAAGCGGACATCGAGCGAGGGTCATGCTCGATTGATACCTGGGAAGACTTTAAGAGGAAAATCAAAAGGCAATTCTATCCCGAGCACGTGGAGGACGAAGCACGGGCCAAGCTTTGTCGGCTCACTCAAAGGAGCTCAATTCGAGACTATGTGAAGGAGTTCTTGGAGCTTACTCTTGAGATCCCAGGTATGGCTGAAAAAGACTTGCTCTTTTCATTCATGGACGGTTTGCAATCTTGGACGAAGCTTGAGTTGCAAAGAAGAGGAGTCCAAGATCTTGTTCAAGCTATTGTAATTGCGGAATCGTTAATCGAATTTCGCAAGAGCGACCCCAAACCAAAGAACCCCAAGATTGCTAACTCGAGTAAAGGTGGGGGAGAGAAGGAGAAGTTCTCCAAGGATCGAGACGACCAGGCTCTATTCACTAAGGAAAAGGGCAAGCAACCCTTCGGGCAGAAACCCGGAGGACAGGAGCATAAGGCTAGGGGGGACCAACCCAAGCCTAAGTTATCTTGCTTCATTTGTGACGGGCCTCATCGTGCCAATGAGTGCCCGAAGAAGGTGAGACTTACTGCACTCATCCAAGAGGATGAGCAAAGGAGGGAAGAGGCAAAGATGGGATCGCCCCAATTCTTAAACGCGGTGAATGTCAAGATTCATGTGCCTAAGGATGCTCCCGAAGGCACTATATTCGTGAAGACGGTGATCGAGGGCCAACCCATCAAAGCATTGGTGGACACCGGAGCGACAAACAACTTCATATCGAAAGGTATGGCCAATCGTCTTTCCCTCAAAGCTTACCGAAGTGGTGGATACATCAAAGTTGTTAATTCGAAGGCCCAACCACTCGTCGGCATAGGTAAAGGCGTCGGCATGAAGATCGAACAATGGGACGGTTCGGTGAATCTCTCTATCGTTCCCATTGACAATTATGACTTGGTGCTTGGCATGGAATTCATGGATCAAATCAAGGCTATTCCCATCCCCTATGCCAACCCTTATATGCATCCTTGAGGATGGTAAGACATGTGTGGTGCCTTGCACTCGAGACAAACGAGGCACCAAGGTGTTATCTGTCACACAGCTTGAGAAGGGTCTCATGCGAAATGAAGTCACATATCTTGCCACCCTTGTGGAGGAAATTCCGGATGGGGGTGCCAAGCCCATCGACTTGCCGACCGAGGTGAAGGAAGTCCTTGAAGACTTTGTCGATGTCATGCTTGCCGAGTTACCGAAGAAGCTTCCACCTAGACGGGAAGTGGATCATCATATTGAGCTTGAGGAGCTTCGCAGGCAACTAAAGGAGCTTATGGATGTCGGGTATATCCAACCTTCGAAAGCTCCCTATGGCGTCCCGGTACTCTTCCAAAAGAAGAAGGATGGTTCTCTCCGTTTATGCATCGACTATCGAGCACTTAATAAGGTGACGGTGAGGAATAAATATCTCATCCCTTTGATCGTCGATCTCTTTGATCAGCTTGGAGGTGCACGGTGGTTTTCCAAGCTTGATCTTCGTTCAGGGTATTATCAAGTGCGGATTGCCGAGGGCGATGAGCCGAAGACCGCTTGTGTGACCAAGTATGAAGCTTACGAGTTCCTTGTTATGCCATTCGGTTTGACTAACGCCCCAGCTACATTTTGTACCCTTATGAACAAGATGTATCACCCTTTCTTAAATCGCTTTGTTGTGGTATACTTGGATGACATTGTGGTGTATAGCCATATTTTGGAGGAACATGCCGATCATCTACGCCAAGTCTTCCAAGTGCTCCGTGCCAATAAGCTATATGTCAAAAGGGAGAAATGCTCGTTTGTCCAGTAGATGATTGAATCCTTGGGGCACCGAATAGGTCATGGGAGAATCCGGATGGACAGATCCAAGGTTAAGGCAATCCATGAATGGGAACCACCAATAAAGGTATCCCAACTTCGGTCTTTCTTAGGCCTCGTTAATTATTATCGTCGTTTTATCTCGGGGTATTCGGCAAAAGCAGCACCCTTGACAGATTTGCTCAAGAAGAATCACCCTTGGGATTGGGACGAGCGCTGTCAAGAGGCCTTTGAAGCATTAAAGCGAGCTGTGAGCGAAGAACCAGTCCTTGCCTTGCCAAACTACAACAAGCCGTTCAAGGTCCATACGGATGCCTCAGATTTTGCTATTGGGGGTGTGTTGATGCAAGATGGTCACCCCATAGCTTATGAAAGCTCCAAACTCAACGATACGGAGCGACGCTACACCGTGCAAGAGAAGGAGATGACAGTCGTGATACATTGCCTACGCACGTGGCGTCATTAATTATTGGGCGGCAAGTTTGTGGTCAAGATCGACAATGTGGCCACAAGTTATTTCCAGACACAGAAGAAGCTCAGCCCAAAGCAAGCACGCTGGCAGGACATCTTGACTGAGTTCGACTATGTCATGATATATATAAACCGGACAAGGCTAACCCGGTAGCGGACGCTTTAAGCCGCAAGGCTGAACTTGTTGCTATCATTTGACCCAAGAGTTCGCTACTCGACCGCATTCGAGAAGGGTTGCAGCATGATTTCTTTGCCAAAATCTTGTCCGAGCTTATCAAGTTTGGGAAGACACGAAGGTTTTGGGAGAAGGACGGGATGATCTATGCCAAGAAAAATCGTTTGTACGTGCCGAAGTGGGAGAACTTGTGACGCGAGGTTCTTAAGGAGTGTCATGATTCCTTATGTGTCGGACACCCGGGACAGCGATGGACACATGCCTTGGTGGAGGGCATGTATTTCTGACCGCACATGAGGAAGGACGTGGAGTCTTATGTGCGCACTTGTCTTGTATGCCAACAAGACAAAGTCGAGCAGAGTAAGCTGGTCGGTTTGCTCGAGCCGCTGTCTATCCCGAAACGTCCTTAGGAGAGCATTTTGATGGATTTCATGATCGGACTGTCCAAGTCAGAAGGATGCGGCACTATCACGGTCGTTGTGGACCGATTCTCAAAGTATGGTATATTTATCCCCGCAACAAAGGAAGCAGCCCGGCTTTTTCTAAAGCATGTGGTCTAATATTAGGGAGTTTTTCGGACAATCGTAAGCGACAGAGACGCTCGCTTCACAAGAAAATTCTGGATCGAGTTACTCAAGCTTATGGGGTCGATGCTCAATTTCACGACAAGCTTCCACCCGCAAACGGATGGTCAAACAAAGCGGGTGCATGGGTTGCTCGAGATTTACTTACGGCACTATGTGAGTGCCAATCAACATGATTAGACAAAATTGCTGGACATTGCCCAATTCTCTTACAATCTTCAGCATTGCGAGACGAAAAATCGGAGTCCGTTCGAGCTCGCAACGAGGCAGCAACCACTAACTCCCAGTGCTGTGGCAAAGGGTTACACGGGGTCGAGCCCAGCAGCCTACAAACTCGCCAATGCATGGCAGATATCGTCCGCGCTTACTTGGAGAAAGTTAATAAGCGCATGAAGAAGTGGACGGATACTAAGCGGAGGCCACGGAAGTTTCAAATTGGAGACCTTGTCCTCATCAAGCTCCAACGCCAAAACTATAAAGCGTTTAGGAGTTTGCACAAAGGGTTGGTTCGGCGATACGAGGGTCGGTTCCTTATCGTCAAAAAGGTAGGCAAGGTCGCATATATGGTGGAGTTACCACCTAAGCTTAAACTTCATCCGGTCTTCCACGTAAGTTTGCTCAAGTCTTATCACTCGGACGAGGAAGACCCCAACCAAGGGGAATCGAATCGTGCCCCATCGATTGTCACTACCTCTTATGACAAGGAGATAGATCAAATCATTGTCGAAAGGGAAGTTCGCAAGAAACGCGTTCCCCGCTATCATGAGTTTCTAGTCAAATGGAACGGATTGCCTGACAGCGAGGCAAGGTGGGAGCGCGAAATCGACCTTTGGCAATTCAAGGAGCTGATTTTTAAGTTTCGAGACGCACAAGCGACGAGGGCGTCGGTAGAGTAGGTGGGGGAGAATGCCACGTCAGAAATTTTTCACGCTCTTGAAGCACACCGCGCATCACTTACAAGAGAGCTTTCACAGAAAAGGGAGACCTCAATGGAAGACTCTAGAGTGGGGAAGACTCTAGGATTCCCTAGATAAATATGGAACTCTCTTGAGTACTCTAGAATTATCTAGAGATGTTGAGAACTATCATGTAAATATTAGGTTTCTCTAGAATACTCTAGAAAACTATAGGAGTTGTATTGAATTGTATAGAATTCTCTAGAATTCTTGGCAAGACCTATAAATAAGTTTGTCACCCCTCATTTGTAACCATCAACCAAGAAGAACCAAGAATCACAAAAGTTTTCAATACAAAGCAAGTTTGAGAGCATTCCAAGTTTCCTTATGAGTTCCAAACACTTGAGAGTGTTGAGAGTTAGGCTGACTTAGCATACTCGAGGCAAGGTTTGCTAAGTGTCGCATGGTCTAGAGAAAAAGCGCGTGACACTTGGACCATTTTTATAGTGGAGGATGGAAGTGTGTAGAATGTAGAAAGGATGTAAAAGATGTAGGAGATATTTTAGGAGAAGAATCTAGATAAGGAAAGGGATGGAGAAGAGTGAAGAATTCTAAATGTCTCTAGAATTGTTCACCTTCTTTGAGCCATACATGTTGGACTCAAGGATTGGTCTTGGGCTTGAGTCTTTTTTGGGTGTTGGGCTTTCAACACTCCCCCTCAACATCGACCCCTCTTGCTTCCATCCCCAGAGACCGACGGAATTCTTCGAACTTCACTTGGTTGAGTCCCTTGGTGAAGATATCTGCTATTTGATTCTTCGTGTTGATTGGCTTCATCTCCACCTCCTCTTGTAGCACTTTCTCCCTGAGAAAGTGATGATGAACTTCCACATGCTTAGTCCTAGCATGAAAGACTGGATTTTCTGCCAAGCGTATTGCCGATAGGTTATCACAATATAGTGGTACTGCATAGTCGATTGGCTAATGGAGGTCTTCAAGTAGTTGAATTAGCCATGCACTCTCTTGAGCTGCCATAGCACCGGCCCTATACTCAGCCTCTGTTGTGGATAGTGATATAGTTGGTTGTCTCTTACTGCACCAAGAGATTGCTCCAGATCCAAGACTGAATGTATAGCCTGTTGTTTATCTTCTTGTGTCTGGATCTCCAGCATAATCAACATCACAATGACCGACTAATGTGCCATCACTTCTATTCTTATATGAAAGACCAAGATCAACAGTGCCCTTGACGTACCTGAGTATACGTTTCACCGCTTCTAAGTGAGGTTTCCTTGGAGTTTGCATGTATCGACTCACAACTCCAACTGCAAAGGATATGTCCGATCGAGACATGGTTAGGTAGATGAAACTACCCACTAGCTGTCGATACATGGTTGGATCCTTTAACTCCTCGCCTTCATATGCACACAACTTAGGTCTTTCCTCCATTGACGTAGCAATGGGTTTACAGTTGAGCATCCCAAATCTCTACAAGAGATCCTTAGCATATTTTTGCTAGCACAAGAATATACCTTCTTTGCTTCGATCGATCTCGAGCCCGAGGAAGTGCTTAAGCTCTCCAAGTTTCTTCATCTAGATTCTGACTGACAAATTCCTCCTTGTCCTCTTGATTTCTTCTTCATCATCTCCGGTGATGATTAGGTCATCCACGTACACGAACACCACCGATGTCTTCCCATCAGCATTCTTCACGAAGAAACTAGAGTCTACGGGAGCCACTTGATACCCACATTGAAGAAGAAACTCGGCTATCTTTTCGTACCATGTCCTTGGAGCCTGGTTTAATCCATAGAGTGCCTTCTTGAGTTTGCAAACATATTCTGGATAATTAATGCTCTCAAACCCTTTTCGTTGCTCCATGTATATAGCTATGTCTAGTTCTCCATGTAGAAAATGTTCTTTACATCCATTTGCCATAGTTTCCACGCTTTTATGGTGGGTAGAGCGATCAGGACTCTCATCGTGGTGATCTTGGCTATTGGACTGAAGGTTTCTTCATAATCTTATTTATACTATTGTGAGAATCCTCGTGCAACCAATCATGTCTTGTATCTTTCTATGGATCCATCTGACCTGGTCTTTAACTTGTTGACCCATTAAGTTGAAATGGGCTTCACATCTTTGGGTTTTAGCACTAGCTCCCATGTCTGGTTCTCCTTCAAAGCCTTATACTCTTCCTCTGTGACCTTGATCCATTCTTTACTATTTGATACCTCTTCATATGTTGATGGTTCTTTACTATCTTCATCTATTGCAATTGCTGCATTTGCATACTTTGGATTTGGTTTCTTCTCCCTCTTTGATCTTCGTAGTTACTGGTCTGGATCTACTTCAATCTCTATTTGTCCTGGCTGTTCCTCTTCTGTCATCTTGGTCTTCTAAATAGTTTCCTCGTACACTCCTGTTTTCCATGGACTTTTCGAGTGTTCAGATGATTCAGATAAGACTTCATCACCCCCAACATCTTCCTACTCATCCATCTTTTTTTATATTTTGTTTTCTAACTCTTCAGAATGTGGAAGCACCACCTCTTCTGTCAATGACCATGATGAAGCTTCGTCAAAAATCACATTTCTTGAAGTGTAGCAACGACCTCCATCCCTTCCTTACATCATCATATCCGACAAAGATGCAACGAATTATTTTTTTATCTAGGACAAAGACGTAACAGACGCATCCAAATACGCAGAAGTGGCTGACCGTGGGTTTGACATTCCATAACTTCTAAAAAGGTGAGATGAACTGTAACTTTGCCTGAGGTAACCTGTTGATTACATGCGTCACCGTCTTCATACACTCTGCCCAAAACCTTGGGGGCATATTCTTTGAGTGCATTAAGCTTTGACATATCTCTGTCAAGTGTCGGTTCTTCCTCTCAGCAACATCATATAGCTGAGGAGTGTTAGGCATGTCAATTGGTGCTTGATCTTGTGCTCCTTCAGGAATGATTAGAATACTTTTGATGTGTATTCCCCTCCATTGTCGGTACGTACACAACGTACCTTCTTCTCAAGTTCATCTTCAACTTTTTCTACGAACTCTTTAAATTTTATGATGACTTCAATTTTTTCTTTAAGAAAGTATCTTTAAAAACCATCAATGAAAGTCATCATATACTTTGTCTCGCTGACAGATGGATGCTTCATCGGTCCGAAGACATCTGAGTGGATGAGTTCTAAAGGCTCCTTTGCTCTAAACTTTGACTCCTTGTAAGGAAGTTGATGAGCCTTTCCATATTGACATCCGGCGCAGATAGTATCTCTTTTGACTTCTAGATGAGGAAGGTCTTTTAACATCGATTTTTTCATCATGATCTCCAACTTATGGTAACTCACGTGCCCAAGTCTAGCATGTCATAAATCTATCGTCTCGTTTTTTCGAGTCTTATCTACGTATGCTGATTCAGCAGACATCACGTAGATAGACTCTAACCTTTATCCCTTCATTATTGGTGTACCCGAGACCTTTAGATTTTGGTACATCTTGACATCTTGTGGTTCGAATACCACATAATTTTCGGATGATGTCAGTTGAGACACAGATAACAGATTATTTGTCATACCTGACACGTGATAGACGTTTTGTAGCTGCACCTCGTTAGCGCCGGATCGAGGTGTAATCACAGTCTTCCCAACATGACTGATCGGAAGTCTGAAGTTGTTTGCAGTGACTATAACTTGTTTCCCTTTATACTCTGTCATGCTCTCCAGTTTTTCCTTGTCTCTTGTCATATGATTAGAATAACCGGAATCAACGATCCAATCTTGGTTGTAGTCTATCCTTCCTAAATTTGGAGATGCTGAAAGGGCAAATTTTTCCGTGGTTGCGAAGGATGCATAGATATCCCACTCTTCTTCACTTTCACCATCATGGTGGATGCGGATTACCATATTTTCTTCAATATTTTTCTTCTTAAACCAACAGTCATGGGCGATGTGGCCATTCTTGTCACAATTATAACATTTAAAGTGTTTCTTATGCATGTTCTTAGGTGACTGTCCTCTTTTTTCTGGGGTATGCTTTGCTTCCCCTAAATTTATGCCCTTTTATTGATGTCTCATTGGGCTACTTCTTTGTTTCTCACTAAAGAGTGCTTCTTCTTCACTCTTTGTGGAAGCACCCGATATTTGTTTAGTCAGAGTCTCTTAATTGACCAACAGACTCTTCAGATCCGTGATGGATGGTGGAGTAGACCATCCTTGTACTGCCGTAACAAATACGGCATATTCTGGTCTCAGTTCATAGATGATGATCCTTCTCATCCTGAACTCATTAATTTTGGACTCTGGATCTAATTGAGATATGTTCCGACATAAATTTCTTATTTTTGTGAAGTATTGATTGATAGACATACCTTCTTGTTTTGTAGACATCAACTCATTCTCCAAGAGTTGGAGTCAGGCATCATGCTTTTGCGATAAGAGTGACTTGAACGTATCACATACCTTTTTTGGAGTATCTGCTTCACGTATGTGCTCAATCAATTCCTTCTCAATGGTTGTCTTGAGCACATATATAGTCTTCCCAGCTTTGATCTTCCACTTCCTATATGCATCGGCATTCTCTGTGGAGGGTGGTGTGGTCTCATTATCACTAACAATCTTCCAGAGATCTTGTCCTTGGATGTAGGACTCAATGTATGTACTCCAATAAGTATAGTTGTTGTCATTGAGCTTCTCTACACTTCCCGTTGTGTTCGATAGATCCGTCATGATTCCTTGATGTTGAACTAATCGGATTGACGATCTTGCATCAAATTAGCAATCTTAGCTCTGATACCACTTGTAGAATTTAAGAAAGATGTACTAATCGAAATACTTGATATTACTCAATGGAACACTGTAACTTGTGACATAAGATTCTAAAGCTTTTAGGTGGGAGACTCTTTGCCGTTGGAATGTTTGCTTGACTTGATTGGATGATAAGTTAAGAAAACCTTGGACCCTTTTTATAATGGAGGATGAAAGTGTGTAGAATGTAGGAAAGATGTAGAAGATGTAGGAGATATTTTGGAAGAAGAATCTAGATAAGAAAAGGGATGGAAACAAGTGAAGAATTCTAAATGTCTTTAAAATTGTTCATCTTTTTTTAGCCATACATGTTGGGTTTCAGGATTGGTCTTGGGTTTGAGTTTTCTTTGGATTAGTATTGAACCTACATCCTTAACCGAGTCCGAAATTCCAAATCTTATTGATGTTTGCTTGTTCCTTAGTCGTGATGCATTCACGTCATGAATCGCCAATGCTATGTCGATGATTGATAGGTTTGTTGCTGCCTGCAAAATAATGCGGTAATGTTTCACAGATAAATTTTTTGTCCGTTTTGCTTGGTCAGTTTTCAACATTTAGCACCAGGAATATCTATCAAATTTTGACTTGGTTTTTCTTTTTGTGCATCTTACCAAATTGCGACTTCCCAGTTCAATAAATATCATATTCACTTCAATTTCATTGAGACGAAAATAAAAATTCAGATTTTCTGTATATGTCGATCATTGTCTGTTGCAAACCATGATATTATGCTTTAACAAGCATCTCAATCGAGCTAATCCTAATTAATATTGTGAAAATGAATTTATATCGCGATTTTGTAAGGATTCGGATGGAGAATTCAATACCTAAATTGAACCTGAGTAATTGACATATATAAATTATGTTCATCTTTCAACCTAAGAGTCTAGGATAGAAGGTTATGGATTATTTATGTATATAAGTTATTTTTTTTTTCACAATTAATACAAATAACTATTTAACTCATCGTATATCTCACTATATGGTATTTTTCCAAATGATGGGAATTGAATCGTATGATTAAGTTGTTTGACCGGTGAGCTATACACCAAGCTACATTATGATCTACTGTATGGTTAGGAGGTCCATTATTGACTAAGCCGACCATTAATTATTGGTGCAAATTCTTTATAAGGCATGATTCGATTCTCACAGGACAAAAAGTTGGTATTGCAGCTGGAGTTGGGGCATGCTTAGGGGTTGGTACATTGTCTATGTTATGCATATGGTATTAGCAGTTAATTTTACTTCGATCGCGGGACTAAGCTAATTAGATAACTACGATATCCGTTCTTCATATGGTTTTGATTTTACCATGGAGCTACTCGAATTAACGCCTTTAGGGGACGGATAATCCTCGGGTTGAAAGGCAAAACTCCAGTTTAGAGTAATTATGTTGGGATTCGGTTAACTGCTCATAACATTTTCATTAAGAATAATCCGCCTATACATAATCTATACTTTAGATAAGTCAAAGCAATATTTGCTTTTCTACACTTATAAAAAGGGGGTCATAATTTGCTTTTTCTACCTATACACAATCTATACTGTACCTGATGGGTCATTAGATTCAACACGCAAGGAAGCTACTTATAATAATTTGAAAATTCCTTCATCTAATCAACCTTAGCTTTTCATGCGTCCAATGAGTACGTGATTTTTGATAACTTGCTAGTTCCATTTGAACCGGACAAAAACTTACCTCTAGTATTTAGGTTCCAACTGATATTTCCATCGTCTCAAAATTTTTATAACGTCACATATATTAAAATTTAATTTATTATATAATTATTATAAAATAATTATGATAGATTAAATTATAAATTTTAATTATGGGTTAATGTAATATTTTTCTGATATCATTAAAAATAAGAATGAAATATTTTAAAATACGTATAATTATAAAAATTATGAAACGAAGAAAATACATAATTTCAACTTTAATTACTGAAGAATTGATTGCCATGACTATTCAAAATAGAGGAATACACATTCGGTAAGATTTTCTGACAAATCCGAATATTAAACCAAAATTAATACCTAAAACAAAATGATTATTGGAATAGACAATCTCAAAGATTTTGTCCAAAATCAAAAATCAGAATATAAACATCTATTTTTTCTTGATTTCAGTACTTTATTTTTGATTTTTCAGTTTGAAAAACAAACACAAATTATGTAAAACTATAAAAAATTCAAAAAATATTATAAAAAATAATTCAAAAAACATACCACTCAAAATGTGAAATTATTTAGATATTCAGTTTCACAAAACTGACCCGCTGTTTAGAAATTATAATTTTTTAAAATTATTTATTCTTGTGTATAATTTTGAAAATTTTTTCCAACTTTCTATATTTTTTTGATAAATTTTCCAAAAGCAAAAGATATGCCCAGTAAATTGGATTGGGATCAATTTGGACAAGCATACTTAGGTCAAATAACATGAATATTGAAATAGACTATCTCAAATATACTATCCAAAAAAAATCAAAATCTTATTTTTTCCTCGATTATAATTCTCTATTTCTGTTTCTTTAAAAAAAACAAAACAAAATAAAAAAACATAACAAATAATTTGAATTGAAAACTTGGACAATCATACTTATTAGTACAAGTAAACCTAGGTAATGTCCAAACACACATTTAACACATCTTCGTCTATTGTTTTGGGTTTGGAGTTTGCCGTTCACCTCGTTCTCCGTGCAGACGTTTTCTTCTCACTCAGCCATCTCCATCTCCATTTCCATCTCCTTCCCTTTCTCCCAAAAAAACACCCTCTATCAAGTTTCCTGTCACGAATCTCTCAAACCCTATTTGCAAAATCGACTCAATCAGAGCTCACTTGCTCTGATTCTACTTGTTTCTTAGATAGAGGAAAAAGCGGAGCAAAAACAGCAACGGTACTTTTTCTGGAGAGAGAAACAGAGCACCACAACCGCACCAAACCAAACCCACCCACATGTGTTGTTGTTCTCCTTTTGCTTCTCTTTGAAGCAAAACACAAACAATCGTCACGGAGACACAAAACCCACAAAGCAAAATCACACAGAAAACGACTAGAGAGTAGAAAGTTGAAGTTTTTGTTGCGTAAAGGGGTTTTTGGGTTTCGTTGAGGGGGTCTAAAACGCCGCGTTTCTGGGTTTGTAGCGAGGAAGTGTTTTGATCTTGTCAAAATTGGGATGTGGAGAGTGAGATAAGAGAAGGGGGAAATGGGGATTGGCTCGATTATCTGTTGTGGGAAGCGATCAGATCGGTATATATATTTTTAGTTTTTGTTATTGTTGTTGTTGTTGCTGCTGTTGTGTGTTGTCTGATGATGGGTTTGTGTTTGTTTGGTGTTGTTTTTTATGGGTTGTTAAAGTTTCGGGCTTTAGTTGTTTTTGTGGGTGTTTTCAAGGGATTTGGTTCTTGTTTTGTGTGTGATGTTGAGCTCTTCTTAGTTGTGTTGGAGTTGATTTGGTTGATGTGGACTTTCGATTTGTCGGGTTTTTGGTTGAGCTTTGAAGCCTAATTGAGGCTTGGGGCTTTGGATTAAGTACATTTTGAAGGATTTGTTGGGGATCGAGGGAGAGACGGAGGATTTGAAGTCGAGGATTAAGTGTCAAGGGAATTGAATCATTGATGGGATTAGAAGATAATTGGTTAGGCTGTGATGGATGGAAAGATGCCTATTCTTGGGCATTCTGCTTACGGAGATATGTTATGGTGGTTTTGGTAGCCAAAAAGCTTAGTTGATCCGCCATGCTCTGGTAGGCAGGTCTCGAGATGCCATAGCCTCACCAGTATGTAAATAGTATGGATGCTTTGTTGCATTCTACATGCCAGAATCAAGATCCTTCTGAGGTAGACTGTTAACAAAACTGGAAGATATGGAAGGAAAAAATCCCTTGGCTTCAAGCAGTCTCTTTGGAAAATGCCCATAATTTTGCCTATGTAGCAGCATGGTAACTTGTCTATTGGATAAATTTAACGAATTTTAATGCTGGAAAAACCATGAAACTGACGAAGTTGGTCTTTGATTGGATTTGATGTTCTTCCTGGCTTTAATTGATTGCTATCTTGGTAATATAACCATGAATGGATGCTCTGCTTGCTAGAAGAAATTATTGTTCTTCACTTTGTTCATTCCTTTGTTTTTCTCCTCAAAACTTGGATTATTGGTGATCATGTTCATCTTCTTGAACTTAATATCTCAACGTTGATAACTTTTAAGTCTTCTAATTTTCATCATTCGAGCATCATTGCCGCTGGATTTCTGAGATGACGGCTGACTATTATTAATTTTTGTAGGAAAAAGCAAGGAAAGAGTACCGTGTGGAGGATATTTTCTTTGAAGGAATTGCATGCTGCGACCAACAACTTCAATTATGATAACAAACTCGGTGAAGGTGCTTTTGGAAGTGTTTACTGGGGGCAGCTGTGGGATGGTTCGCAGGTAAGTGATTCTCTTTTGACTCTAACACTGTATCATAATACGATTTACTCATCGCTCAACCCCAAGTGTTGAGGAGTGCGCAGGGCATAGAATCATGATTATTTGGAATTGCAATCATAGCTTATGATATCATGTGGATGATCTCTGTTTCTTCCGAGATGACTCTTATGAAGCTGCCATGAGTGTGCTTGTTATCAAATTAGACATGATAATTCAGTGCTGCATGTCAACTTAAGATTCCTTTCTTATGGCTTACATTGTATTATTTGTAATATCAATTATGCTCTATGGACATTCTCTTATTGTATCATCTTCACTTCATCATCGCTTGCAGATTGCAGTGAAAAGATTGAAGGTCTGGAGTGACAACGCAGAGATGGAGTTTGCTGTGGAGGTTGAAATTTTAGGACGAGTTCGACACAAGAATTTGCTCAGTTTACGTGGCTATTGTGTTGAAGGGCAAGAACGGCTGATCATATGCGACTACATGCCAAACTTAAGCTTGCTATCTCACCTGCATGGCCAGCACTCCTCTGAATGCCTACTTGATTGGCATAGGCGGATGAATATTGCTATTGGATCAGCTGAGGGAATCGCGTAAGTGTTCTTTTCTTTCATTTAAGCTCCCTGTTTTTTTTCTCCCTGCAACGCCTCTATGTTCTCAAGATGCCAGGTTTCCTGTGATGTCCTGGATGTCTTTATTGTGCCTAGGTGGCTAGGCAAGGACTAGGCAGCTCCCTGGGTGGTGATTTATATACTTTATACATTGTAAAATAGGTAACTGTGATTAAGACGGCCGCTTGGAGAAATTTGACAAGTTTATATAACAATCAACCAATGATCGAATCGAGTATATATCTATCTTGGACTTACTAGCTTTGTACTTTGTTTACATGATACAGTTACCTTCACCATCAGGCAACACCACATATCATCCATCGTGACATCAAAGCTAGTAATGTCCTTCTAGATGCAGATTTTGAGGCTCGGGTTGCAGACTTTGGCTTTGCCAAGTTCATCCCAGATGGTGCCACTCATGTGACAACAAGAGTCAAAGGCACCCTTGGCTACCTTGCCCCTGAGTACGCCATGCTAGGAAAGGCATCAGAGAGCTGTGATGTATACAGCTTCGGCATCCTGTTACTTGAAATTGTCAGCGGCAGGAGACCACTGCAGAAGATCAGCGCATCACAGTCGCGACCAATCACGGAGTGGGCCTTCCCGCTAGCCCTTGAGAAAAGATACAACGAAATGGCAGATCCGAAACTGAAAGGACAGTATGATGAGACGGAGCTGAAAAAAGCTGTCATTGTTGCCCTTGTTTGCTCGCA
Organism: Drosera spatulata; assembly: GCA_035668315.1. Lineage (NCBI taxonomy): Eukaryota > Viridiplantae > Streptophyta > Magnoliopsida > Caryophyllales > Droseraceae > Drosera > Drosera spatulata. The sequence goes on from JAOVYX010015194.1 coordinate 26,643, forward strand.
GAGAAAGCCCGAGAAGAGGCCGACAATGCCGGAGGTTGTGGCGCTTCTCAAAGGAGAAGCCAAAGAGATGTTAGTCGAGCTGGAAAAAGATATGTTTATGAAACTTGATGATAAAAGTGACATCTCTGATGATGATGAAGGTAGCTCGGACATGATACTACAAGTGCAGAGTGCTGATTTCTAGGCCGAGAAACACATACCAGTGTCGCTTACATGCCTACGGCTTGCAACCTTCTGCGGCCGAGTCAGTGAATGAAAACCAGCCATTGAAGAAAGTAGATATGGTTTTGTTTGAAGTTTGGGTTTCTTTGTTTAGAGTGATGACATGAGTTTTAATTTGTGTTATGCTCATGGTGATGATTGGTTTGTAACCCTAAATTAATAGTTCTGGTGTTGACTGTTTTCTTGAATCGTCTAGGTTTGGATTTTCTTGGTGGGTTTTTAGATTTTATGTTGTGGTGAATACGAATAGATGTGTTCCTTTCATCTCATTCTGAATCCATGGCTTGGATTCGAATTCGGATACAGATTCCTGGTCCTCTTCCTGTATTTGGGCTGTGATCAAGTGATTTGATCAGTTAATCTTGTGTATGTTCTTTCACATGTCTGCCAAATGTCATGATCATCTCATATATGATTAATTTTCCAAGTGTTTGACGTCTTGGTGGTGAAAGAAGTATGGTTATTCGAAGTACTAAAGTTCTGTTCTTTATATAAGTCATTAGTTTTGGTGCAAGTCGTATTCTGTTAATTTTGTATATAGCCAAATAAAAAGTTTGCTTATATTTTTCGTTGATATATCCGTTCTTCATGTTATTTTTTAATCATCAATTTTAAAATAAATGATTGAATTATGAGAAATTAAGTTGTGATATCATTGCAAGTTGGAAAAATTGTACCACATGTATGCTCTAAACAAGTGTTTTCAGGATAGAAACAAGGATGAATAAGTGTTTATTTAAACAAAATATAATAATGTTTACGTTAAACACATCTTATCCAATTTTTTCAATAAAGAAATAGTGTAAATTTACAATATCTCTAAACAATCTCATCTTGTGGGCTCAAGTAGAAATTTGTTTATCACTAAAACTAACCCTTGTTCATCATGGATAAAAATCATATTACTATAAAGATATGATACTCTCTATGTCACAATGAATTTCACCCTTATTCAGCAGGGATTACAGGGGCTGCAATAGCTACACTTTTGCAGGCTGTAACTCCTTACAGTTTCAAAAACTAACTGTGATTATTTTTTTAAAAGTGAATTTAAAAATTCAAAAAGAAATTAATTTTTTCAACTTGTGTGAGGAGCTGTATGCAACCTGTTGTTACTGCAACCCTTTTATCCTGTATTGGATATCTCCACTATCTCATCTATAAATTGTTATAATAAATCTAATTTCATCGTTTTTTCCCATAATTTTTATAATAATTTGAGATAAGATAAATATATAGAATTATACTGTATTGGATTTTTACCCTTATGAGAGAAGACATCGAAAAATGAGAGAAAAAGATTAGTACACTAGTGTGTAATAAGACGTGACATAAAATCAGGATAAAAATATATTTTTAAGAACAAGTTTTTCACATGAAAAAATGTTGCAAACATAACGGAACATTTTGATTTGACAAAACGATAACAAATTTTGGGATAAAGGGAGCACTTAAATATCAAAGTTTTCAATATATATATATATATATATAATTATCATGTCAAATTAATCCTTTGTAATATTTTTTTATGAATGGTGTATTATTTTTGGACCTTGATTCGCTGGATTGAAACGTTACGAAAAAGCAAATCCAAGCATGAGCCAAATATAATTATAAAATTATAATTTGACATCAAATTAAAAAAACAGAGTTTAAATCATTACCCGAATTCTATGACAAAATAGTCTAAGTCAAAATTGATTTCAAATTTGAAACCAAATCTAAATATAACCATTCTTATCATATCACCTTTTCGTTTAAGAATTATTTTTATGTAGTTCTAAAAAAGAACCAAGTATTGGAGAAAAAAATTTTAATATAATTTTGGAATTATTTGATTCTAAAATATAATTATTTTTTTTAAAATAGAACAAAATCATGAAGCAAGAGCTTTATGATTTTGATAAATAAAAACTGTCGATATCATATTATAACTGTAATAACCCAAAAATTTATCGAATTTAAAAATATATATTGGATTAAAAATATACGTACGAAGCGTATGTAACGAA
>JAOVYX010015195.1:0-91885 GCA_035668315.1 Drosera spatulata
AAATGGAGAAGAATGATGGGTAATCTTTATGATGATTATGTTTAACGATAAAGGAAATGTGGATTTAAGGAACACTACAATAAACTTTATAACAAACTAAAGATAACCGAACAAGTCTGTAGTCGTCGATGAGGTCGTATAGTAGATCCTCCAGGATCAGATTCTTTGACTCTACGAGCGTTCAAAGCGGACTTGACTGGGCCAAACGTTAAATCTAGCTGATAAGAGAAAAAGTGTGGTTCTCTTCGTATGCACAGCGATAAGAAGTCGCGGGTCAGACTATCGATCGATTGGGTGTAAGATGGCTATCCTCTGTAGGGGGAATTTCGGCGTGTAAGTGAGGGTTTAGCAAACCGAAGTACAAATAAGGGACGTAGTGATTTTGGGCCGCGAACCTAAATCATGCATAGTATTATGAAAATAAAAACACTTTCACAAAAGATAACGGATTTTCAAATGATTTTGATGGATATTATGTGACCGAGAACTTAGTCCAGATCAGTGTTTATATCTCAAAAATCTCTCTTCTTTTTTTGTCCTCATTGAGTTCTATCTTTCATATCTGGACACGGACTTGCGATGGTTAAGTAAGTAAATAACTAAAAAACATTATTAGGTGTATAGTTTGATATGACGTCCATATTTTCCTGTAGTTATTAGAAAATGTTTTACAGGTACTCATCGATCGTCATACTTGGGGGAGTACCCTATAAATCGAATACATATACTTTTGGTTGCTGAGGTTTTAGTTCACGGATTATGTATTTTATTTGCAGATCCATCACTGGACGATAGTGAAGCGCTAGAGTGAGAATCTATGCATGCAGTTAATTACCTCACTATTCAATTTGTAATATTGAATACATGAAACAATTTGGTTGGGAACCACTTGTAGACATTTGAACAATATATTTGTGAGGTAATATAATGGATTTTGGGTTTGCATAACATCCTTTGGATTTATAATGATAATGATTTATTATCTTTCTTTAGTTTCTATACCTACAAATCCGTTTAGGTTACTTACCCTTGTCATGGAGTGAATCTATGACGACATAACGTCACGTGCTGGGTATGTCGGATTTCAGGGCATTACACCTATCCACATTGAAATTCTTGTAAGGATAAGTGTCCCTTATAAGGGTCAAGTATGATAAAGGAGTTCGGGTCCTAAAGGATACCTAATTTGATGTGAGGGAGACGATCAAGGTGTGATCCAAGACACACGAGGAGTTGCCAGAGGAGTTCGCGCACGTGTGCGGGCCAACTCAATCCAGTTCATGCCTAATCCCTAGTCTACCCAGTCAAAGAAATAGTGGACAGTTATGAAACTGTGACGTTTTTCCCTCCAAAAGCAGCCTGATGTTTTCCAAGCAAAATCGAGAACGTTCCCAACAACTCTATAATACCAATGTTTCTAAAGTTGCAGAACACACTTCAATCCACAGAACTACAATCTCATCCCTTGCATCCTCTCTTCTCCTCTGGCATCTAATCACTGCATCCAAAGCCCATTCTGGCAGAGTTCATAACACCAAAGAGTTCGACGTTTCTTCGTGTTTGGTGTGATTCTATTTGAAGGTGTTTTGTTTAGTCGTTATATCTTGGGAGGCAGATTGCCAGTAACCAATAACACTAGGATGGGGCGATACTGTCTTGGGGATCGAGGGATTCCTCGTCATGACTAAATTTTGTGTTTTGTGTTTTCTGATTTTGTTTCTGTTTCGATTAATGTGGACTAACCTACTAACAATATAAGAATAACTAAAGCTAAATTTTGATCATGAATAAAGTCGGTTTTTAAAATTTATTGATGTTACTCCATTGAAACTCGTGCTATAATTTGGATGTGAACAAATTGCATGGATATGAAAAAAACCACATATATAAGATGAGATTATCCTATTTTCTTCTTGTCAAAGCAAATGAGATGTCAAATTATATCATTACCAAATGTGTTGCTATATATAACATAATATTTGGCTAATACTAAAATTTGTATGAAAAAACCAATCCAATCGGAGTGCATTAAGCCATGTATATTGCTATAATACAGTTTTGACATCTCATATATCCATCTCATTGGATTTGCTCTAAACGATCTTAATTTGAAATAATAATAAGAATGAATGATAGTCCTCCGTGTGTGAGTAAGTTTGGTCAAAGCAATGAAAGAAATAATGTTGGTCGGTTAGGTCAAATTGCCGGCTTGAAAAATGTGAGGTTTCAAACCCTAATCAAGAACTCGATTTCGAATCTTTTCCAATGGCGGAAACCTGAGGGAAATTGAATCCGAAATCAATGAGAGGGAATGAAACACGAAGCAGAGAGAGAATATTATCCGCATTATGATTCGTGAGGGTGTTACACATCGCCCTTATATAGCCGTTTGTATGAAATGCCTATTTTACCCTTATAATTGCAATGAATGGACTATCCTAACCCTGACATGCACTCTATTTACAAACTCTGCCATCCACTCATATGACACATTCGAATCAATGCAATCCCGAGAAAAATTCAATCAATCGATCTCAATAACCAATTGAACACTAGTCTCTACAAAAAATGACGAGCCTGAAAAAATGATTTTGTATAACGATCCAATAACAAAGATTGATCTAGAACGTTACAGATTCACTAGGTTCTTGTTATCACAAGGACTGGGGAGCAAAGGAAGCTGGTCCTCCAGACGCTGCAGTCCCACGTTCATGAGAACCTCGACAAACTGTTCAGGATACAAAACTACTAGTACTACTCGGTAACGATTCAAATTCATCCTTTTCTTCTTATGAACCAGAAAGAGTATCATGGTCGCCATGGTTGATTCTTTTAAGTACTATCCCTCAATACACCAGTCGACATGTTCTCGAGGAGGTCGCTATGATTATGGATGATTGCTGCCATTCTGCTCTGGTATAGATGGAATTCACTAATGAGGATGCTGCCTTGGGTCTCAGTGCACCTTGTTCTTCCGCAAGTCTAATACAACAGTCGAAGACATGGTTGGCAACACACGACATGATGCACTGGGAATTGATAATCAACCGTTGAAAATTGACTATGGTACAAACACAACATTATTCAGAAACAACATAGATTATCTGAGGTTACATTGTCATGGAAAGCATAAGACATGAACTGGGACACAGCACAAGTTAGACTAGACTCCCAGCAAAGGCAAGAACACAGGAAAATCTGCTAAAACAAACCAGAACACAAAATATCCTTCCACATGATGACGAGGACTCAGCAAGAAGTGAATAACCTAGTTCCTCGACAAAAGGTGTTACAGCAAACCTCCACTAGCTGAAAGGACTTGCTCAAAGCTTAGGAGGATTCACTCTCATCAAGCAGCTGGACAACGCTTGCAACTCCTTCTGCAAGTTCCTTCTGAATGTCACCAGAGGGCAAATCGAATGTCCTCCTGCGGATTGAAAGAGATCTCCCAGTAGGGTGTGGATCCACCACGTCAAGCATGGCCTCCAGTTCATCCACCATCGACTTCTTAGCGGAACGCACCATCAAATCAGCACCCTGTCACAGTAAACGAGGCATGCCATAAGCTAAAGCAGGACAGAATCCTCTATCGAATGAGATGACATAGTAAGATGAAAAGGGGCTGTTATTGCGGCTAAGCGGTCTGGACACCAAGATTTTGTACTACTGAAGTTCTCAGGGATCAGAACTTAGAAGTTGGCACTGGGGCATGAGGGTTAGGCTTCTCTCCTTGAATAGGTAAAAACTAATAGCTAGCTAAGTGAATCCTCCACCCGTTTGAGATTGACTTGCAACTGTGAAACCCAACTAAGAGTGAAACTCATCGTCACAATTCCACACAACTGCAAAAGTCATGCTTATGTCTTTGAATGTTTGTTCTTTGCATAATCCATGACCGTCTTGACTTTGTGCAACTGCTTTTGGTATTCATATCGTAGAAGTTATTGACACAAACCACTACCAACGTAAAAGACTTGTAACCAGTCAAACTACTAGAAGAGTCCTTGAGCAAACAGAATTAAAAGAGCTACAGTACAAAAAGTGCAAGATGGAAGCAGTATGATCTGAAAAAAATCAGTAACTTACCTCGATGGCATCAACTGTGAGCAATAGCACAATGATCTTCTCAGTGAACTTCTGGCGCTCCTCAGCATCACGAGCAACACGAGTGCGATAGGAGAAGTTGTGGAACAGTGCCCTTATCTCCTTCAGCTTGGTTTTTGCAATAGCAAGTTCCCTGAGGCCACGAAGAGCACGAGATCTACGAATCAGATAATCCCTGAAGCTAATCTGGATCATCAAAGCAGCATCTTGTGGCGACAATTCCTTCTTCTTTCCCTTGTGGATAGAAGCAGCAGCTCTCTTGGCAAAAGCCTATTGTCCAAAACAAGCTACAACCATAAAGATCCTCCCAAAGGTTCAATGAAAATCAACACACAATGAGGAAGAACAGACAGTCACATATGGATCTTCCAACAATTTCACCCAGATTAGATATACAGAGGAGAGGTAAGGCAGTAAGGCACCATGTACAGCACAACAATGTAACAGACTCAGGAAATCCCGTCCATCAATTTTAAAGGTTTTACTTGCTGTGTGACAAAATCATTTGCAAGATCAAACACAGCATCTCAACTCCATAGCGTAAATTCATTCGCTATAGAGTCCTTGCACGCCATAACTAGTTCCATAAAATAGAAGCCTTCAAAACCATAGAATGCTCATAAACACCCAGCATAAGCGCCATCAGACCAACACAAATTCATGGTTGGTCCTGAACTACCACGGACAATGCATGTGCAGCTGTGCTGTGCTACAAGATGAAGCAATAGCACGAAGATGAATGGAAAACCAAAGGGGCTCTTTGGTATAGATGCTCAAAATAGTGAAATCCATAATCAGTAACGGAATCAGAAAACCAAAATCCAAAACCAAAATCATCACGTCAAATAAAATGATTATCAACAAAGGAGGTTTGAAACATTCTACCAGAAGAAATCAAGAATCAGAAACTAAAATCCACCTTTTTCTGGATTTCACTTTTCTGCTTCTGATTCTTCATTTTGGAAAGCGGAAAGCCATACCAAATAGTTTGAATTTGTTAGCCAGAGAATCCAAAACAGAAATTCATAATGGGAAGCCATACCAAACATGCTAAATATTTGGAAGTCATTACTAGGTAGTCGCATTTCCTTTCGCACACAAATGTAACTTTCTCCAAATCAATCATGCGGCTCTCTTTCTCATAGTATGTACCGCCTTCGCTACAAGGTACAGGACCATCCATGAGACTAAAACCCCAAGCATTCTATCAGAATATAATAAAGCATCTGACTGGAATAACGATAACCACGAAAGCATCTTCTCAAATGTAAATCATCAACAACCCCTAGCTCCAGAAATAGAGGCACACTATCCTCATGCTAGCAGATCATAATCGCATTGTTAAGTTCCTCCACCGTTCAAAGATAGATTTCCACAACTGGTTACGTCATCCTAATAGTACGCTCCGCATTATGAATGTTCTAGTCACATAAGTTTCGATTAATCTCACACGAAAATGTTAGATAAACAATCACAAATCGAACACATTCAACCACAGACGATCCAAAAGAGAAATCACACTACATATATACCTTTCTCAAGATAAGTCCTCCATCACCAAACCCCTCCTCGATCTCAACAACCCTAGCCACACTCCTCTTCTTCTCTCCTTCTTTCAACTTCCTCTCCCCTCCGCCATCCGCCACCGTCCACGTGTACTTCCTCTCTCCTTCCTCTCCTTCCTTCCCTTTGATCTCAGCCGTCCACTTGTAACTCCTCTCCCCTCCTCCATCCTTCTCTTTCTTCCCTTTCCTCTCCTCTTTCTCTTTCTCCTTCTTCTTCTCTTTCCTCCCAGTTTCAATCTCAGCCGTCCACCTGTACTTCCTCTCCTTTCCATCATGTTCAATCTCGGCCGTCCACTTGTACTTCCCCTTTTTCTCTTTCGCCTTCGATTCCAGCAGCCTCTCGAACTTCGCCTCCAGATCCGAAACCCGATCACTCAGCCCCCTCAGATACAGCTGCTGCTCCGTCGACGACTCCATTCGCCGGAGGAGATGAATGTACTTTGAGTGAAACGGCGTCGTCGTCGTCTCGATCTGGTACACCAGATCCGTGGTGGCTGGGAATAGAGAAGGGAAATCAATGAGGTAATGCGATGAAGCGAGGTCGAGGAGAGACGGCGGCGGCGGAATTGGGGAGATGAGGTCGAGGGCGGCGGCGGCGTGGTGGAAGAAGTCATCGGAGGAGGAGGAGAATGGGAAGAGGAATGGGGAGCTGTGGTGGTGGTGGTGGTTGTGGTGGCGGCGGTCGATGATCTCGAATTTCGTGCTGTAGCCGGCCATGGTTGGGAGCTGGATGAATGAGAGGGAGAGAGTGGTGATGGAAATGGAGATAGAGATGAAGAAAGAGGTTTGTGTGAATATCGGACAAAAGGGGAGACGAGTCAAAGAAGGGGGAGTGGCCAACCGGGCAGGCGTAGGGGTAAAATGGGAATCTGAAGAAAAATGGGCCAGCATCAGGGTAACCGTCCGTCCCTTTTTTTTTTTTTTTTTGTTAATCTTTTATCCTCAAAATTGTTAGTGATGTTTCTTATTTTTGAAAAATTTTATTGGAAATATTTGATCAGAAGTTGAAATAGGTGAGAAGAGAAATTATGTTATTGAAAATTAATATTTAAAAAAATAAATCTAAATTTAAGTACAATTAATTAACGTTGTAAAAAAAATAGGAAAAAAAATATCTATTATCCCATAATCAAAATTAAAATTATTTTCATATATAAACATGATCGAAACATTACAACTCTATTAAAACATAATTAATAAAAGAAATATGATAGTTTTGCATAGCAAATACGTTCGATGATCAATCCATGACAAGTGAACAAAATGAAAATCAGATGCTTATAAGATATTTTCTTGATTTATTATTTTTATGAGGATATATTTTGTAGAAGTTTAATGTGTGATGACAAAATAACCTTTTTAAATTATTATAAAATATTAATAATAAATTAAATTATCAAATTTAATCATTGATGAAAAACTTTATTTTCATTAACAGCATTAGAAATAAAAATAAAACATCTTAATTATATAGGGTTGAAAAAATTATGGGATTGGGGAGTAACTGGGATGGAAAGAGCATCCCGGAAAATACTGAGACGCAGCGGATGGAGGGGGTGAAGTGACCGGGAAGCCCTTCCCTTGCACATGGCGTGTCGAGGAATCTTACAATGAGCCTGCCCGTGCTGTGTATGGTCCAAGTTGGCCAAAGCTCGTCCTTTTTCACTTTCAGCATTTAAAAAGACAATCTTTGTGCTGTGCTTTTTTTTTTTTTTTTTTTGTCTTTCGGCTCAAAGTCTGAAAGCAAACATTTCTCATCGGGAAAGTATGCGTGGGTATGAGAAGCCTCAATAGTCATAAACGAGGCATTCGACTTACGTGACAAATGATAGGTTTGAATAACGTTCATTGTATCAAAATCGACTCCATGAAACATTATGATATAACAGAATATGTTACAAACAATGGGTTGAACATGGGCTGACATCTCCTCGATGTCTCTAAAAAACACTCGACAGAGGGAACATGATATTACAGCTTATTCGTCTTTCATCCTGTTAACAAACTAATGACCCGAATATCGTTTATTGATATCTTGCGAACATCTCTTAGTAAAACTCAGATGACTCTATCATTCCATTCCGTCATAAACCACCGGTGATCATCCGACCCCTATCCACCAATGAAGCCTGTCGAGGCGGTCTTTCGTGGCATTCCCTTCTCCAAACTGAACACAGTAAGAACAAAAAGACTAACCAAATATAGTCCAGCTATGTTCTGAACTTATCAAGCTACTTCGGCGCCATTTCTCCTTTGCCTTCTCATTGTCTTATAATTTTCAACTTTAACGTTAACCTCCGCCACGACTAGCCTAGTAAGAAGCAAGCCTGACACGAAGGCCGAGGCCATCAGCATTGTAAACACCGCAGTCCAACTAATGGTAGAAATATAACCAGTCAATAGGGGTCCAACGGCAGCACCTATTGAGCCGGTTCCGTCTATGATAGCAGTGACAGTTGCCAAGGCTCGAGAATGCCCCTTGAGCGAGCTGTGCGTCCCAAGGTCCGCTGAAACTGCCGTGGTGATGAGAGCATAGGGTCCGTTGACGAAGAGTCCACATATGAACATGAAGATGATGTTTATGTATAGATTGATGTAGCCGAAGCTTCTGTAGAGGAACAAAGCGGGAATTGATAAGTATGCGAATGAAGCCGCTGTGATTGCTCTAGCGTTGAGCTGATCGGAGATGTAACCAGCAAGGATTCCTCCAAGCACACCTCCAATGTCAAATAAGGTAGACAAGTTCCCTGAAGTCTCACTAGATAGATACTCTCCACCAATCTCTGCAACAAATAAGCAAGATCAGTTTGATACTTGAGATTAGTCTGCTAGTCTTTACAACAAAGTTATAGATCGAGAGCGTAAGTTAAATCAAGCATAAGAGGGGAAGAACGATAAATAAGTGCCTGTATAACTGATGTAGAAAGGAAGCCAATACAAGAATGTGTAAGCAACCAGTTTAGCAAAGAACAGGGAGAAAGCATAAGTCGCTACACCAGGAATCTTCCATGCTTCTATGAACCCGACAGCTCTCTCCTCTTCATCAGCCCCTATATCATCCTCTTCTGTATCCACAAGGGGTTCCGTCAATGATTCCTTCACCGAAGTCTTAGTATCATTGATATGATGATGTGCATCAATCCCAACTGAATGAGGGCTGACAGGCAATGTCAAGAAAACAATGACTCCCATAAAGGCGATGATGATACCAGGAACCAGCAGAGACCAGCCCCAGCCAAACTGCAGTAGGTTTGAGGCGATTAAGGAACCCATGATGTTTCCCACAGAAGTGTGAGCGTTCCAAATACCCATGATTAAGCCTCTCTTGCTCTTTCCGAACCAGTTTCCAACTACTGCCACAACAGATGGCCAGCCAGTGGACTGGAACAAACCAGCAAGTATTTGCACAAACAAGTAGTAGTAGAAGTTGTGGATATTCAACCAGTAGCCAAAACCGAAGCAAGCTGTGAAGAATCCAGTCGCGACCATTCCAATAGTCAAGAAAACCCGCAAGTTCATCCTATCTCCCAGCTGCCCGGAGAAGAACTGTCCCGAAGCATAAAACAGGAGGAAAGCAACATCAAGGTAACCGAGCAACTCCGTCCCATTCGAGCCATCAAATGGTGCCCAACCACTGCTAGATAAGCTAACCGAACCATGAAGGAGGCTCCTCTGAAATGGGATGAGCTTCAAGCTTGTATCCGACGAGGGGTCAAGGGCGCTCTTGACCACACTCGTGGTCTTCCGAGCTAGATGGTAAGTTGTATATGCGAAAAACGTTACAATCAAGACGATCCCTTGGTATGTGTGGAAGGAGAGTTTCTCATTCTTCACGTACTCGATGAATCGGATACCCAATGGCCTTTTGTCCTTGACCTCCTCAATCGGTTCCTCGATCGAGCCCATCTAGGCTCGAGCAACCAACTCTTCTTATAATATATAGCTATATACACTCGTCACGATAAGCATCAAATTGATGATCTGCAAATAAGGGGTATTAGAACTGTTGGACATAAAAGCAAAAGCAAACTTCCAAATGCAATGCCAATACAATACTTTCAAGTCCATTCATCATTGGACATATATACAAATCATTTCAATACAAAATCACAGACTCTCTGTCTATGAATAGAAGTTCAAACATGTACATGGACAACCCCAACTTGCCTATTGCACAGATTCTCTTACATTCTATAAATAGTCAAGCAAAGAATACAAATTTTTATTCAGACTCTTGCAACGTGAAAAATAGCATTGTCCCGTATGTAACTGGGGCGATGAGTAACAGATGTTATTCTCCAACTTTAAAACGAACCACTAAAAGCCTATTAGTAATCAATTCTTGTGAAAAGTCACATTTCATACACAACAATAGTCCATAAATCATGCAATTAATCTTTTTTGCAAGGAACAGGATATAAAATGCCAAGTTCGGAAAGTCAAGGAGTTTTATGCATTTCACATAAACCGAAACTCGGGGAGACTTGTCTCGATGATAAACAATCCATCTTTAAATCATATGTTCAGTGATTCGTCAATATCTGAAGCTATCAACGAACAATCTGAAAACAATTAATTGAGAATTAGAAACATCTCCTCTGGTCCTGCTCAAACCCTATTTGACTATATTATTTGCTTGCTAAAATGAAACTCGAATTAACAGAGCAACTATAAAAATGATCTATCAATCCCTTTGTTCATCCCCATAAATTTTCCTCCCAAGAAAACCCAACATTTCATACCAAACCCACCAATCATCTCAACCAGCCACCATCAAATACTCACAAATCAATGATACCCATATGCAAAAAGATCTCATCTTTGAATCCACAAACCAAATAAATCAAAACCCCAAAGTCAAAACAACTCAATCCAACAACACAAAACCTCCAATTCCTTCAATGTTGACCACATACCTATTTGAATAGATACCTCAAAGCTTGAACTTTACTGTTTTCATTGCTTCTCTTTGATTATCTGACTCTGCTCTTGCTTGAGATTTGCTTCAACGAATCAAAATTTATATTTGTTGTTGGGTTTTTTTGTTGTGTGGGAATAGAACAGCGTGGAAATACAGGGAACGAACACAGCGTTTTTGCAACTGCTTGAAATTTGGTGACTTGTAGGAGTAGATTTTCTTTTTCTATATGTTTATACTTTTGTTGACGATTTTGCCCCCTTTTCATTGTTTCTCTTAAGCTACAATAATTAGGTTTGAATAATGTCTTGTTTGTTAATTTTGATTGAGTTGATGAATGCGTTTTATAATGCACTTGATCTTAGCCAAAAAGGTCGAGAAAGATATATAGGGAGTAACTCGTTTATAAGTTACAAATAAGTATATCGATTGTACGTCTTTAAAATATACGATATAGTTTATTTAATTCGTTTTTATGTTTTATTGAATATTCTTATATTAAACATTAGTCAAGTGGAGTTGTTTCGACATCCGATGATAGCGATTGGTCGAGAAATATTAAACCATTTTACTCCTAATCGTAAAGTCAATCTTTATTGGGATGATATTCGATGATAGTGATTTGAAATCGAAAACATTAAAAAACAATCTTTTTATATAAAATAAAAATAAAACATTTGATGGGATTATGTGCATGTGTACTTGATGAATGGTCTTAACTTTCAGCGTGGCCTTTTTTCTATCCAAATCGACTTATCACTAATTGTTTTCTGGTAGTCCACAAAACCATTATCCGAATTCAATGCAACGTAAAGTTTAGTCTTGTTATCTGCCTTGAAATCGGAGCTTCACCAAAATTCATAACTCCTCCGTCAGCTAAAAATTAATGCTCAATCCCTTGCGATTTTCCTCTACTATCCTAACAAAGAAATTCAGAGTATCTGATTTCGTAGAAACATAAATTTGACCCATTCCTTCATTCAATAACTCTCACATCAATTTCACGTTATCCATTCTCACTTTTTCACCACCTAACAAAAATTCATTTATTATCAGGATCCAAAATTATATACAATGATCTGATTTATTACATGAATGAGATTTTTAAAATATATTATAACAATATATTTTTTTTACGATCCAAAATAATGTTGCAAATAGGATTGAATGGATGGAATAGTATTTCTATTGAAAAAAACCACTGGATAACTGACTTTAGTTATTTTTGTTTAAACGGAGATCCATTTTGGTAAATTACTAGAGAAGTGACTTCGAAAAAATAATTGTGTGTCGTTTGTTTACAGTAATGGGCGAAGGAGAGGAATGAAGAATATTCCGTGGGAATAATTCCTTCGCTTTCACTACGTAGATTCCTTCCCACGTTTTGCTACGTCGTCTTCCTAAACTTGATCTTGTAGTCTTAATTGATAGACCTCAAAAGGCCAAAACCATGGGCCCTGGATGTGGACCCAAGATAAAGTTGTTGCATCATTGTCACTGTTGACATGTGTTGTATTTATTTCACGTAACGAAACGCATGCGAGTATAATGGTATGGAAGTGCTGTAGGTATGTAGAATTTTCTTATATATATATAAACGAGGTGCATGAGAAATATATATCAGTTTTGATCATTAAAAAAAAAAAAAGAAAAACCACGATATCACTTGAATAATGATTATCTTTCATTTTTCTTGATTTTCCTTTTTCCTATTTTCCCCTACTATTATATCTTCCATCATTCAACATAAGAATCTTATACTTTCAAAATATTGCTCCACCGTAACATAACAGTACAATAATCAACATGGAAAATTTGGAGTACATAATAGGCATTAAACCTTTTTAAACATTAATGTGTATTGAGATTTCTTATAATATATTACCACAAAATTAGACATTGGTTCATCTACATACATTGTATACCAACCATACATTTCATGCAAATTCAACGGAAAAGATTCAACATCTTGTTACATTTCTAACCACCTTAGATGGCATGCGGATTCAAAAGGAAACGATTTAACATCCTGCATATTTTAACCTATATCTCGTGCATTCAAAAGAAAAGATGAATGTCTTGCATATTTCTAACCCCTGTGAAATTTCTTGCAGATTCAACCGAAAATATTAATCAGGCCACTATGGACGGCTGCTGGCCTTTTGCTGAACACCATTTCATTGGCACGAAAACAGTGCACCGTGAACACAGCATGCTAAGAAGCTCAAAGACCTGTACAGAAGTCGTTCTATCACGAACAATCCGTCCATGAGAAAACTGTGTATGTTACAAACACAAAGCAATCAGCAAGGGCGCATTACATACAGACACAATGATAAAGTGATTTTCGCATCATGATCAAGATTCAAGACTACATTTCTGCACAGCAACTGATCCAAGTTTACCAACTTACAAAACTTACAAAACTCTCATCCAAGCTTGATAATGAAGAGGTATGCTTCAATGGATCGAAAGCACCTAGAGACAGAATAAACACATGAGGAGATAGCCAGCATCAACTTTTGTCCATCAGCAATTTCCCTGCTTTTCTCAAGCTTGGGGTTCAACATCCACTCCAAACTTCAACTGCGTCTAACACGGGAATGGGATACTCATCTAATCAGAGCGGAACCTGAAATCAATACTTATACAATGTCCAAACCCATCAACGTAATTTGCAGAAAATGAAAAGAAAACAAACATCCAAATATGCCCAGAGATAGTGATGATTGGTTACCTTAACTGGCTACTCGTTCTCATTCAGCAATAAGAAGATTGATTCATATTCAAAAGTCAAGCCAATAGTGCAGTGTAGTGAGTTTCTAAATTTCCTGTTATGAGCACGAGAGATGACAATCGACCACGTTGCGGGACAAATTCAACTGATTTCAACATTATACCCACCTGAAATCGAACCATCTGTACTAGTGTTGCCGATGACAGTCTCAGCAGAAGCTGTGAGCCAACAAAGATGACTTATAACCACAACTCCACAAGCATAATTCAGAAAACTACCCTGAAGATATCTGCGGATACAAGAGCAACTACCTTGTTAATATGTAAGCCCAATGTAAAGGCATCGAGCACGGCAAGCAGAATGAAGCTAAAGGTCAATGCCTGTTGCTCATTAAAAAAAAAAAAAAGAAAAAAAAAGCAAGAACTGCAAGTCTGCTCCTAGCCGTTGCCAAAGAAACATTCATACGTCAGAAGATACAAAGGTAGAGCTCGGCATTTCTGAATCAAACATGAGCATCGGAACAAAGGCGCAGGTCATCTGCAACGCCTGTATGACAGGAGAATAAGAGCGGCTCCTATCACGTCCCATGTAAGGCTTTTTCGTTCCCTAGACCCATTTCTGTCTCGATCCTGATACTTGTCTCGATCACAGGAATCCCCTCTCTGCCACTTCTTCTTTTATCTTCTTTCTTTCTCCGTTTCCTTCGATCTTCAGCTTCCTTTTCTCTCTGCAACCTCTCTTCTTCTTTTACAGCCTGGAACAATATGAGAACGCAAATGATTGTTGCATAAGGAGTACTGATTACTGTTATGTCATGCTTGCCTACCTTGTACTCACTCAGAAAATCGTGTACCGTTACATAACCAATATGTGTCTTGCCAAGAATATGAGAGTGATCATTTGCAACGAAAAATTTCCCACAGAGCCATCTTTTTCTCCTGGGTGACCATTGCTACCCTCTGAGATGGCTGAGTCCATGCAGTTTTCTCAGCATTGAGACGATCCACCTGCAAAATGCAGTAACTATAATTCATCTTGGAAAGTAACCATAAGACAGCCGAGACCAATAGAACCCATTGACTGCTACGGATGTCAAGCAAAAGAAAGGAAGCAGCATATAAGCCCTTAAAAAGAGTTCTGAAGTCCACTTTCCTCTTAGTTAAGTGCAAAAACCTTCACAAAACATAAACCTTGCACTGCACATAAATAGGAAAAGAGGGGGAAAAAAAACAACAACAATAGGACCTTGCAATTCCTCAATTTAGGTGAGCCATTCCTAATATGAACCACTCTGGACAAAATTATAATTCAACAAAAAGAGTTGACCTTGGACATAATCCACCGAGAATAGCCCACTTATAAGAACACAAGCTAATAACGTTAAAAAAAAAAACCATTACAACTTACTAGGGAAGTAGACAACCCCATTTTCGTACAAAATACAATGAACAAGCTGCAGATGATGAAACTTGCTACTACGAACCAGAGGATTAACAGTGCTGCTCAAGGACTGCGTAGATGCTTCATTCATGGCGGAAGTCAAGGGAAACAAAAACTATATTACAGTATGCAATATTGTAATGTATAAACTATAGATAAAAAACATCATTGATATATATGACAGTACCAAGGAGTCATCAGCAAATCAGCAGAACAATTGTAACGACCTCTTCACCAACTTTGGCTGCTTCCCCCAAAGCCTCCATTTGTTCTAGCAGTTTTTTAATCTCCACCTCCAATAAGAAGAGCTTCTCAGCTTTTTCGGCAGAAAGTGGAGGAGCTGGGACTTGAGAACGTCGATCTTTCTCATCCTTCACTCTTCTATGCAAGTCATAGGCCTGCGAGAAAAATGGAGCACGACCAAAATAAAAATTCTTAAGAGTGGGCGATTACAAAACAGAGAGTTCGCCCAGAAGAGCAAATGAGAGGTACTCACCATTTTCTCACAGAACTGAGTCCTGGTAACTTCTCAAAACTGAATCCATTTTATCGCATGATCCATTAAGAAGAAGAAATCTATATCAGAGTAAAAATATGAAGTCTACGAAAGTGCAGCCCTATTCTCAGTTAACACACAAAACGGATCATTGTGGTTACAGTCCAAATAGAATTCGAACGAATAATGTTCAACTTTCTTTGAATCGCAAGCTAAGCATGTATGATTCCGATATCATTTCAGAGAGAAAAATGGTCTTACAGCATACTAAAAAAGCACAAGAAGTCAACAATGTTTATTCCATTTTTCCTCTCATGGATCCAACCAAGAAGATTCAGTGAGTTACCTCATAGTACAACTAAGAAACAGCTAGAAGTCCATAAGTCTTATTCGCCAAACCACCTGTATGAATCATAATATAGTTTCCACCCAACACCACGCATATAAATCATGTAACTTCCTCTTTCAAACAATAACAGAAAGACACTCTAGGACACACTTCAAAGATGACCACGAAGATGTCAATAGAAGTGCCTGCTTTCAAAATAGCTGCTACCAAGACATCTCTTTCAGACTCCGTAACCGGTGGCATCCATTTAATCACTTGCATGCAATTTCAATGTTCAACAGGAAATTGAGACAGTATATCAAGATTACCTCTCTTTTGGATCATGAATTTTTGGGCACTTTCCTGAGCTGTGGAAACAAAATCAAATTAGAAAACATGATAACTTGAATTGATTGGATCCAAGATTCACAATAGGAAGAAAAAGATCAGATTGACCCCTTCAAAAATAAGTATAACAGATAATAGTAACCTGATCTTTAACAAGCTTAGTAAATTTGGATGGAAATCCTGTTCGAGGTCGCAAAACAGAACCTCATGAACTATCAACCATGGAAATGTATAAGGTAGCAAAGAAATCAATCATCCACCTCTTAAATCGATTACTTCAACACCATGACACAGCTTAACCGACTATATTTCAACTATGCCATCATTCCGCAAGTGTCAACAAACACACGCACAAACACTCATCACTAACAACCACTGGCAAGCCACTGATAGCTTCAAGGTCACTAACATCCGCATCATCATCGATCCAAAATCCAAACCGCCCCCACGCCCCAACCACCTAACCAACTCCGAACAAATTCCAAAAAAAAAAAAAAAAAAAAAAACCCAACTATCCTCAAAAGAAATTCAACAAGACGTCTTCTACCAAATAACTATTTCAAGAACACGGTGGAGTTCACGTCGAAATAGTAATCCCCACATTGCTACAATCGATAGCCACGAAACAATTATCGACAACCAAACAAAAGCAGAGGCTGTAAATCTCACCAAGTTCGCTGTCGGCATTGACGAAGAGGTCATGGGGGCAAAACCTAACCATGTAGTAGGCACACACCTCCTTGTCGTCCCATTTCATCTCCTCCTTGTCGAGGAGAGCTCGTTGAGCCTCCATGGATGGGGTTTGATTTGGGGGGAAAAATGGAGTCGGTGGAGTGGTGGAATCCAAGGGGGTGTTTGGCTGGCTTAAAACGAGCAAATTCAGCTTTCTAAATCATTTTATAATATTGAAAAATGTGTTTGGTGTTGTTTTTAATTATAATTTTAAATAGTTTTTTAAGTTATTAATTATTTGAAATTGTTTTTCTCTTTAATATGTAAATTAAAACTGTTTTTAATTAAACAAAATAATTTTAAGTTATTTTTTTTATCAAACACAAATTACTTATTATTATAAAATTACAATCAACTATAATTTATTAATATCAATCATAAACACCCATAATCATTTTGTATCAGTCCAGCCAAACAGACATTTGCATCACAATCTCTATATTTTTTCTCTTTACTTCGATAATACGATAACTTTTATCGATTTTCTTCATGTCACATTATAATTTGTACATTTTAACATACATTCTAACACATTTTTTTAATTTCTTTTCAATTTTATATCACATCATCATTTTACTTTTTATATTTTACAGAATTTTTATTTTACATAATCCAATACAAATGTCAGGAAGTTTAGTTCTCTCTACAAACAATCTTTCTCTCGGTTCTCTCTACAAACAGGGACGAAAAGAGTATGTTACGAACATCTATTTGTTCACATTGTTAAACAACTTGGTTTTCTTAACATAACTCTCAAGTTGCTCAATTCAAACAGGCGTCAAGAAAACTTTGTCTCTTTTCATGGGTCCTTTCCGGTTTGATTCAGAAAGAAACAATCGTCCAACAACCATGTATGATCTGCAAAACAAGATGATCGGCAAACGTCCACACAGAGAGCCCTAGGAGACATTTCATTTCAGAGAGGATTACTAGAATAACAGAAATCAGCAATCCATCAAGATCGGTTCCTATCACAATACGAATGCAACGATCACAGGCAAACCAAGAGCACGCGACAGCTATAAACCGGAAGAAGAGGACACGACAGCTATTAAGTATTAGTAACACTTAGACAGTTGAACGACTCCAACATATTTCCCCGCTTCTCAGCCTGATTCCTCGGTACTTCGGACTTCTACCCTGTAATGGCCACCTGTGATGAAGCAACCTTACGACTACCCGTCCTGAAGTGCATAATACCTTTTGAGTCCGGACATGAATTATGATGATCATCAAGGAATTGGAAAATACCAACCGTACAAATGTGTGTAGGACTGATACCGAAGTATTTTCTTATACCAACAACGAACACATCAACCTCAGATCTTGGAATAGAAGTAAACATATACTTACAATAAGATCAAATTCGAGCATACAAGGAACGACACACAAAAAAAAAGAACACAAAAAACAGTCGCCACTTCCAATAGTTAGCGAAAACCCTCAAGTTCATCTGATCTCCCAGAGAAGAACTGCCCAGAAGCATATAGCAACAGGAGAGCAACATCAAGGTAACCAAGTAAATCCGTCCCATTCAAGCCATCAAATGGTTCCCAACCACTGCTATATAATCCCACCGAACCATGAAAGGGGCTGCTCCTCTGAAATGGAATGAGCTTCAAGCTTGTATTAGACGAGGGATCAAGGGCACCCTTCACCACTATAGTGGTCTTCCGAGCTAGATGATAAGTGGCATATGCAAAAAATGTTACAATCAAAACAGTCCCTTGGTACACGTGAAAGGAGAGTTTTTCATTCTTGACGTACTCAATGAATCGGATTCCCAATGCCCTTTTGTCCTTGCCCTCCCAATTGATTCCTCGATCAAGCCCATCTAGCAACAACTCTTCTTATATGATACAGTTATATGCTAGTATATTGGTTACAATAAGCATGAAGTTCAAACTCCTCCACTGCTTATCAGCAGAAAAAAGGGGAAATCAAAGAACTGTTAGGCGTCAAATTAAGCAAAAGCAAACTTCCAAATGCAATGCTAATACAATAATTTCAAGCCCATTTATCAATAGACAAATACAAAATTACAGACTCTTGTGTAGATGAACAAAACTTCCAATATGTACATGGGGAACTCCAACTTGCCCATTTCACAGATTCTCTAAGATTCTATAGGGAAAATAACACTGTAGCGATCAGTAACAGATGCTATTCACCAACTTAAAAATGATCTATTCGACGTCAGATCTTCTCTACCAAATGCATTGAAAATTTAAAGAGATGTATGTGCTATGAAGATGACCAGGTAATGAATCTTATACAGGAGATGTTTTATTTGCATCAATGAAAACTAAAAGGAAAAATAAAACACCATAGCAAAACAACTACTTGTAACGTACAGAGAACAAAATTCATGATGGAATCATGCCATGATGATCAATTTAGCATGTCAACACCAATACCTGCAACCTGTAACTATGTTCCCGTGAAGGTTAAAAACACCTGTAATATGATATACGTACGAATAGTTAATAGAAAGTCAGGAAGAATCTACGTCAGCAACAACATGAGCTGCACTAGGGTTGTCTTTGTTTTCCTTTCTTGAAGCCTTCCTTCTCCTTTTTTCCACTTGAGGGTCTTTTGCTTTCAAATGGTTGCTAAAAGATCTTAATGACAAAGCTAGAGTATCATTTCGATGCGCTGAACATAAGATGAAAATCTAGTTACTTGAAGAGCATACAACACATTATAAAAATAAGAATTAACATGAAAAATACGTATTAACCTCCTTTCCTTATGATATCAGTATTGTAGTATCAATTATCGATAAAATGAAAAAAACTTATGCAACCCATATGAAGTCCATACAATGAAAATATGCCAGCTTAGCTGGATTGACTTTGTATTCTTGCCAAGGATATATTCAGTTAAATAAACCAAAGCAAAAGCACGAGATAATACTACATGTGTTGTTTTTCTGAGGTAGTCATATGGTGTCATACATGCATAAGTGCATTGTAGAAACATAAACCAGTAATTTTACTAAATCTCTAGATAGTAACAGAGAATTACACACAATCCAGGTGCGTTCATAGACACAGTGGGTCAGGGGGCATGGGGGCAAGAGGGTTAGATGCACTCATACACAACCTTACTTCTGTTGTTGACCACTGAGATGTTTTTCAATGCCACCATGATTGGGATATACCTATAGTAAACCCTACTACCACTCAAAAAATATTCCTTTTTCATCAAATTTCATACAGATTCAACACACATAAATTTGCATACCGAGACAATACGTTTCCTATATTATGAAACCGAGGGAGTACATGGGTTAACTCTCTCACCCTATCATTTGAAAATGTTGTGTGGTGTCATTGGCATTACGTCAGCCAGATCTAGTGATATATATGCCAGCATTACCATTTTTATCTTATAGACAAAATAACTAAGATGAAAGTTACCTGATATGATAACGTCTTCCATATTAACAATTTTACGGCCTGTATGATGAGCAAATGGCTCGAGGTCCTTTGCCAGATGAACTGTTCAAAAACATGAGATTCATTCATCAAGTTACTCTCCTGCAAGCTGAAAAGTCGATATGCAGCACGGATGCCGGCATCCACGCTTATTTATAGTGTCAAAAGCAACAAATACCATGAGATACATCCATGGAGACGATGTCAAAACCAAGGAAAGTTCCGGCCATTCAGGAAAATCTATATTTACTATAAACCATCATCAAACAGTCTACCCGATACAAATGAACAAGACTCGCCATCTAGAGTCCAGTTTATTTTACATAAGTCTACAGTAATTTACTGGTTTTCTGATTGGAGTCCATGCTAAAAACGAATTCAAATTTGCCCCCACATATATATTAAAACTGAAAACGTAGGGTAATTATTGTTGGATGTGACAAAGTACGAATTTCATGAAACAATACAAACAAATTTCAATCTCCAACAATGTTTTCATGCCGTTCCTAATGCTGGAAAAAGAAAACATAGTATCTTCCCCAGGTATGAGCTGATCCAGAAAGTACATAGAGCATAACATGCCGTCAAATTTCCTGCTACCCACAGTTGCAAACTACAATACCAGATTAGACAAATCAAACCAGCAAAAATTAACAACTCGGTATACATGCAGAAAGCAGAATCCACAAGACGAGCTGCGGTTAGAAATTGGATTATCGAAAACCAAATCAAAGCATAGAATACGGAAGAAAATGTACTCGACTGTTTGAATGCCATAGCGGCAACACAAGCAACAATCGACTCCGAAATCTCCATTCCAATTTTCTTTGCTGAAAAAAAATTTCAACAGAAGCATCACATGAACACATGAGACACGTGAAAAGGATCACACAATAATAGAGCATGACGAGAGAAGGAGAACACCTTCAGATTCAGCAATCGAGATGGCGATTAGACGGAATCGATCGCTGAGCAGATCGGACTCCTCCTCGTCATCCCATTTTATCTCCCTGTAACCTTTCTTCTCCTCCTCCGTCAAATTTTTACCTGCAACACACGCATAACAATCAGACACCACACTATCTCATCACGATTCGATTCCGATTCATAATCGAGAGAATTACAGAGAGTGTTACCTGTGCCCATGAGTTCGTCGAGGAGAGCTCGCTGAGCGTCCATGGATGCGATTTTGGGGTGATTCTAGGGTTTGGTTTATAGGGTTTCACAGAGAGTTCGATTCTCTCTGCATGCAACATATACCATACCGGTATGAGGTGTGTTGTTCTCCGATGATTGTGATTCATTACTGTGGATAATTTGGTAAAAGCAATGTTGATAAGTGAATACGTTACAACTGTCCGATCGATCAGGTTGTTAGAAACATAATTCTCTGAAAATAAATTTTAAGTTCGAGTTCTATGGATTGAGAAAACAAATGTTAAGAAAAACTTTATCCTTGGCTCGATTCGGAAAAACCAATCGTCTGACTTCCATTTACGGTCCTTCCTGGCTCGATTCGGACAGGAACAATCATCTGACAACCATTTACGATCAACGCAACAAGATGAACAGCAAACATCGACGCAGCAATCCCCAAGAGACATTTCAGTTCATAGAGGATTGCTAGACTAACAGAAACCAGCAATCCATCAAGATCAGCTTTGACATATCAGGCTGATTCCTATCAAAACTCAAATGCAACCACAAGAGACTGGCCAGGAGCATGCCCTTCTAGATATATCATCTCAATAGTCTTTACACGGCTCTCCTTGAACAATCTGGAAGACGAGTCTACAAAGCCTGCATTTCTAGACTGGCACTGTCATCATCATTCTCCCTCTTTCCCGAGAAAGCAGTGGGATCCTGGGAAGTAGTCATCTGCTGGACTGGAGGAGGATTCACGACGGTCATGGGGGAGATCGCATCATCGGAGAGACGTGATTTCATCTCCCTGTGCTCTTGGCATAAAGCGCACCAGTGCATGCAGCAGTGCACCAAGCATGGGTCGCATGGGGAGTTCTGCAGAAATTTTCAGATTAAGCAGACTAAAAACTTTCAGCACAGGGTACTCGACATTCAATGTTAGAAATCAGGCACAAGATAACTGAGGAAATTTTTCGACCTCGTTGATAGCTCTGCTAATTTGATGAATGATACTGTATTTGAGTATAAACAGAGTAGATACCATCGAACCAGGCTTAAGACAACAGAGTTCAATAACCTATGAATTTGATTTCAAAAAAGGGGGGCATAATCTAAGAGCTGTCAAGCGTACACCAGATAAAGAGATATCACCTTGAGATGGTATTTCCTCTGTAACGATTGCCGAACAAGACCAGTGTAGATTCCGCACATCCACCAGGCAAAGACCAGACCCTCAAAAACAAGAAACGATGTCCGTGGGTCAATACCATGGAAGGCAGCTGTGGCAGCAGCGAGCACTATGCCACCTTCAACACAGACAGCATGACAAATGCATGGTGTCGTCCAAGGCATATCATCATCCCTCATCCTCTCAACATTACGTCCAAAAAGAACACATGGGCAAAAAAGACCTCTCCAGCCTGTTCAAGGAAAAGTCAAGTGACGATATACAACTGTGAGCCACCAGATAAAATGTTAAGAAAACAGAACAGATCTAAAATGTAGTAGAAACATATGAGAACATTAGAATCAGAATGAAATCTGCAATACAACAATGTTTTATTAACTATTGGCTAAGACAGCCAAGACAGCCAAGATATCGTATCAGAAAGATGTCATACATTGTTTAACGAATAGGATGTAGTGGATGTACCTGGAATTATGCACTTCATTTCATGCATTTCATTATTTCATCTCATGCAATTTATAGGTGGGCTATTGCAGGAAATATTTCTTACTAAACATCTCATGGGGAATACGAGCACAAAATTGTAGGATTGTGAAAGGAGAGTGAGAGACTCACAACTTTCAGTGTCTTCTGCACAACCAAAAATTCCTGTTGCCCAGGGTTCATCAGCTGGAGGTTCATAGCTCTCGGGTAAATGCTGCCCACATTCACTACACTTGCGAACAGACAACTATTCAAACCAAAAAAAATTAGTTAATGAAAGGAGCATGCAACTGCAACCATACATAAAAAGAAAGACTTCTACAACGAATAAAAAGTCAAGGAAACATCCACTGTTATTTACAGAATCATCTATAATGACAACTGAAAGTACTACCAGCAGCACCTCTTTCAGCATCTAAAATCTAGAAGCTGGTTCTCCGCATGGCAATCAACGGAAATCAATTTAGTATGAGAAGTCTAGGGATATAGCATGGTTCAATTTTAAATATATGAAGGCAACAAAACTCTTCAGGAGAACCCCAGAATCATTTACAGAACTCCCATAAAAGTTATCAACATTTCCCACATACTTGCTGTCGTCTAACTATCAAACCGTGCAACAAAGTCATTTTCCTTCACATTGCGGAGTGACACCTATTCAAAATGTTAACATTATTCTCCTTGGCATCTGTTCTCTGTATAAGTTCAACACTCTACCATCTCACACGTTCCCCATAAGCAATAGCAAGGATTGATATCTAGACAATAGAAGGACTCCAACACATTTCCCTACTTCTCAGCCTGATGCATCAAGGAATTCGTACTTCTACCCTAAAATGTCTACAAGATATGAAGCAACCTTACGACTTCCGCTCCTGAAGCGTATGATCACATCACTAGCTACCTTTGAGACTAGGCATGGTTTATGATGATCATCAAACAACTGGAAAATACCAACTGTAAAACTGTGTGTATAACTGATACAATAATATTTTCCTAAAACCACCAACAATGAACACATCAACCTCAGATCGCGCAACAGAATTAAATATGTACTTAAAATAAGATCAGATTCGAGCATACAAGCAACGACAACAAAAGAAATACAATCACAAAGCCTTGTTACCGATGTCCCGATCCATTTGTTCAGAATCAATAACTCGCAAATGGAACATCGTAACCAACCAGCACAAACCTATAACTTTCATTTACACAATCCTTTTCACACTCATATCTCATTCCCTCGCTTCGCCACCAAATCTCACCAATCCGCTCCCGAAGTCATCCTCAATTCTTCACAAACACTCAATAACCCACTCATCAACGCTAGACCAGATCCAATCCTCCAAATCAACACCGCACATTCATCAAATCCCAACCACTGAACCACACCCATCCAGTCAAAACCCCCAATATCACAAACCAACACAATACACAACAATCAGCCACAATCACGAGAAACCAAAGCATAGGTCTCATTTCAAAGTCACCTGAGAAACCGGGATCGGCTGATTGAGCTCGCCGGGCTTGATCTCCTCCTCCAACGGCGCCTGATCTTTGGTCAACTTCACATATCTCGACGGATGATTCATCGTTTCATGATCCGCCATTGTTGAATCGAACACGGACGGGGTCGGATCGGAGATTGCCGATGAAAATGGTGGTGGTCGGAGAATCTAGGGTTTTGAGGGAAGGAATCTCCGGTCAGTGATGGATTTGGGGATTTGTTAGGGGTTTGAGAAGGACAAGGGGAAGTTTTGGGGTGAGTTCACGAGTTTGGGGCCAATGAGAGTGTGACATGTAGGATGGGTTTGGTGTTAATTGAGATGGTGAGATAGTGGTTTGGTACTTGATTAATGGGTTTGGTTGCGGTTTTGTTGATGACTATTGGTTTTGAAGGCGATGGATATCTAGTCCAGAATTTAGAAATGAGTTTCTAGATACTCCCTCCGTGTCATTGATAAGTTAATTTTATTCACTTAAATTATATTTTTTTATTTAAGATTTTGTTGTAATTGGATGAATTTATTTCGTGTTTTTTATTTTATTTTGTGTTATATGAATAAAATAATATTAAAAATGATCTCGAGTTAATTTCAAATTTTGAAAAAAAAAAAACAAGAATCATCTTTTTGAGTAATCAGAAAATATTGAGGAGATAGAGAAGGGAGAAGAAGACGAAATCCAATCTATCACAAACAGAGTTTTCCTTTCCTCTATCTTAGATCTATGTTTATAATTTCTATGATGTATTTTTTTCTTCAATCATTAACTACACATCTTTTTTTAGAATTTCGATGTAATCTATGATATAAAGATTTGATTTTTTTTTATTATTATTAAAAATCTTTTATATTATTATATATACATAAAAATATAATTTTTATATCAAATCACGTTTAATCGTTACATAACAAATATTCGATTAAAATATATAACTTGTATAATTGTCTCACGATACATCTTTTTCAAAAAAAAAAAAAAAAAGTTTACTTTTGACTCCTTAGTATATCACGCTTTGTTCTGATGTGAAGGCTACCCCCATCAAATTCTTCCCAGCAACGCGCGCCACGAGGAAGAGAGAGAGACCGGCCGCCGGCGCCCCCTCCCACCGGCGACCGCCGCCAGTCGTCGACACCGACGCCGGCAATCCCACAGGCGACGACACTCACAGCCAATAATCCACACAATTCTCTCTCTACACAACCCTGCCACCAAACACAGACACTTCAAGGTGATTCTCTCCTACTGTAATCCCCAATTTCGAGTTACTATTTCGATTGCTTCCCATCATTGGAGACTATTATTGTTGCTGGTGAACTTTGTAATACATTGTCGCCGAATTGGGGTTTGGTGAATTTGTGTCCGAGAGATTACTGTGGTTCCTAGGGTTTTGTTAGCCTAGTTTAGTAAGGGAAAATAGCGTAAAACCCCTATGAAAATTTGGAACGTCGACAGACGATGGCGATGTGTTAAAATAGGTTGATGAACGTGTTTGGACGGGTTTGGCGCGAACATGTGTATAGAATATTGTGTAAAACTTAGCGATTCCGTACATGGAAAAAGTTCTTGTTTTTATAAAGGTATGGAGTCTTCTGTCGCAGGTTAGAGTCCCGAGGGGGTTTTATGCTCTTATCCCTCTTATAATATCCGAGTTGTGAAATTGCAAATTTGCTGGACCACTAAATCTCGTGGTTTTGGTTCTGTTCGTTTTTGGTAGCTAATATTTTTCTCCAGAGATTGCATAACCTTCTGCCACCAGTGTATTCTTAGAGTGTTTAGTGACATGTTTCAAATGGATTATTAGGACATTGGGATTGTTGTAGAATCCTACGTTAACTTGGTGGGAGGCAAGGACGGAGTTTATAGGATGTTTGCCGACCAATATGTCACTGCACATTTCATAGGCATGTGACCTATGGCATAAGCCCACAGCGGGAGTTATCTTGATATGGGAAAACACCCTGTCTGGGAAAAGATTGCGTTGGCACATATGGGCTTGGTCTAACAAAGAAGCTTAATGGATGCGAATATTTTCTGAGATAAGTACCGATTGAGTCTGAAACAAGATTTTTTTTAACTGTGTTTTATTTTCTTTTAGGAATGGCGGCTTCTAGTGAAGATTTTGACTTGTCGAAGGAGGTCAGAAGTCAGAACAGTGCTTGTTTCTTTAGTATCCCGGCTATCTAGCATTCGTGATTAAAATGCTTTGCTGCAGGAGTTGGACAAGCTCATTGCTGAAGTGATCCGCTATGTCATCTTTAAAAATCACCAAAACTCAGGGTGCCCAATTAAGAGGGAAGAGTTGACTCAAATCGTGACTAAAAACTACCAGAGGCATCTTCTCCCTGCTTTTGTGATTGAGGAAGCAAGGAAGAAGATAAAGAATATTTTTGGTTATGAAATGAAAGAGCTTCAACGGGCTCGTTCTTCAGCTGGTAACAGCCACTGTTCACCATATAGCAAGATTTCTTCGCTACCCTCCATTTTGTCATGTTGATTTGTAGCATAACATTTCACTCTCAGATTTTCCATGCTTATGTGGAAGTGTTCTTAGTGCAGACATATTCTGCCAAAAATGAAGTCTTGTAGGAAATACCCACCATTTTAGATGAACAAAATCCTTCTCCATGTCAAATACTATAAGTTTCTGTATTTATGTGTGCAGTCTTTCCGCTTGAATTTCTCTTAACCTTTAGGTGTTATGGATGCCAAAACATATATCATCACAAGTCAAATACCAGCTGAAGTATATAGCAAACATGTTGATGATGTGAACACTGCACACCTGAATGGATTGACTTTCGTGATCATCAGTATCGTGCATCTCACTGGAGGAAAGATCTCGGAAGGTGATCTTTAATTAGTACTGAGCTTCGCTTGAAGGAAGTAACATCAGTAAATTGGGTACAGATAACGATCCATTATATTTTCTAGGAGCTAAATTTCTTTTTCTTGTTTTTCAAGAGGACCTTTGGCATCTTTTGAAGAGAATGGGGTTGCATGAAAAGGACGAACAGCACCCAGTTTTTGGGAATACAAAGCTGTCTCTCGAGTCACTAGTTCAGCAAAGGTCTATGTTAATTTTTTGTTGCTGCATAATATCCTGTGTCAGGCTACAAATTCTTTCTGTTACCGGGTTATTTCTGTTCATGTCATTTCCTGTCATATTTTTCCTAGATATTTGCAGAAGACCAAAGTAAATGGTCCTGAAGGAAACACTTTTTTGTATGAGCTCGCAGAGAGAGCTTTGGATGAACCAATTAGCCAGAAAATGAAAGAGTACATATCAAAGGTGCATTTCATGCTATCTTGTTTGATGTCCTTTCGTTCCATGGATTCTGCTCATATGTTTTTTTTGGCTCCATTACAGATTGTTAATACGGAAGTTGGCGTCGTGGAGATTGACTGAATATTATACTAAGTTATTAAGTCAAGGTACATTTCATGCTTAACTTCTTTGAAAGGCTTATTCGTTAACTCCGCTTGATAGTTGAATGTTGATACCCATCCATGCTCTCACTCGATGAGGCAAGTTCAATTGACTATAACTTTGGCACAAGTGTGGTTGAAGCGCTCTAGTGATGTCTTTCAACAAGTTTTCATATTCTGTTTTACAGCTCTGTTAACTTCTCTTAATGTTTACATTTTGACAAAGGGAGACTTGACGCCATATGGTTGTCATTGGAATGATTTTATTCAAGCAGGTTTGACAGAACAAGTGTGGCCGAGGTGAAGTAACGCTATGACTTCGATTTTTGTGCAACTTTGCAATATGGAGGTTTCGCGGGATGGATTGGTGCTTATCAGATGTAGATTGCTCTTTTGTTTTTGAGACTCCTCAAGCAAATGGATTTGCAGCATTAGCTCAGCTTGCTTAGGTGATGTATCAGCTTTATCGTGATTGAAGACACTGAGATTATTCGCCCTTTGTGCAACTCTGATTCTTGTATGTTTGTCTGGATTGAAATCGTTTATTCGATTCATGTCGTCCGTCAGTGTTAGTAGATTCTCAGGCTCCCCATTGCAGCTGTCTCTATAACTGAAGTTACTGTATGATTAAGTGCATTAAAGCTTGATGCTTGCTAACTATATGCATCAATGCCATTCTTGTTGAGGCTGACAAAAGTAGCCATGTGATCGAGACGATATTTCTGTCACAACAAGCATACGACGAGATTATTTGGATGCTTGTTAAAAAGCATTTGTTGAGGGATATAACTGATCAATCGCAAAACACGAGTTCTGCAGGCAATCGTTGAAACAGAGTATCCATCGAAGAAGAAGAAACAGAAACCTCTCAGCCTCTCTGTTTGATGCAACTTAACCCCAAAGCATTGGAGCTCAAGAAACTCCTCGCCAATGGCGCCATAATCTCCCTTTCTCACCTCAAGCAAGCCCACGCACGCCTCATTCGCCTTCATCTCAACACCAACAACTACCTCCTCAACTCCCTCCTCGTCTCCTCCTTCACCTTCAACCCATCATATGCAAATCACATTTTCTCCCGATTGGGGCGCCCAAATCTCTTCCACTATAAAACCATGATCAAACACCAAGTGGGCACTAGCCGATTCCACGACGCGATCAACAATTACGTCTCGTTACGTGTTACGGGTGCCCAAATCTCTTCCACTATAAAACCATGATCAAACACCAAGTGGGCATTAGCCGATTCCACGACGCGATGTTTTGATGGGTGTGTTGTGAAGATGGGTTTTGATGGGGATGTGTTCGTGGGAACTGGGTTGGTGTGCTTGTATGTGAAAGTCGGGCGGTTAGAGGATGCACAGGAGATGTTTGACGAAATGCCTGAGAAGAATGTGGTGGCATGGTGTGGGATGATCGGGTATGTGGAGGCGGGGATGATGGGGGAGGGTGTGGGATTGTTTGGAGGGATGGTGGAGAGGGGTTGAGGGTGGATAGTTGGTGGTGGTTAGGGTTCTGTTCGGGTGCGCGAAGGCCGGGGATTTGGAGAGCGGGGAGTGGGTTTTGAGCTACCCGAGGAGTGCGGTGTGGCGGGGAATTTGTTTGTGAGCACGGCGTTGATTGGTTTGTATTCGAAGTGCGGGTGTGTGGAGAAGGCGAGAGGGGTGTTAGATGGGATGGTTGAGAAGGATATAGTTTGTTGGAACCCTATGATTCAGGGGTATGCATCGAATGGCTTCCCAGGAAGCACTGGATGTATTTGACGATGGCATATCACAACGGGCAGCTGAACTGTCTGTCCAAAAGCAGGTGCAATATTCCGATTGTCTAGCGCAAGATGTTACATTGTTACACCTAAAGCATCACAGGGGAGGCTCTTATAGAATTTAACATAACTATGATAAGTATATATTGGTAATAAGGTAGAATGACACATAAATTATCTTTTATGATCGTTTTTGTTTATTAACATTAATTTTTAAAAATATTTAAAAAAAATTTGATCTATATTTATATTAAATCATTAACTCTTTAAATTTAATCTCAATCGTTCAATCAAACCATATTTAATAACTTAGAAATTTTATATATTTTTCATATTTTATCTTAATCGTAATACTTTCTCAGTCCCATAATTCTCAAAAATCTTGCAACACTTTTATTTTTGACAAATATTTATTCTAAAAAATAATAAAATAATTATTATTTGTTACAGTACACCTATTATTTCATCTCACAATTCTCACTATCATTTAAAAAAATATTTTTTTTACTAAATCTTATAAAAATTTAAAACAAACATAAAACATCAATTACAAAAATTCAATACAAATATAAAAAATCAATACAAAATAAAATATTATAATAATTATGAGAGAAAACCTAATACGATACTTAACCACTAGGACTATTTATTGTCACATAACATTGATAAAACCCAGCCAAACAATACGTCGAAACCAAGCTTTAGTTGTCTTGAGCAAGAGGAAACTGTATACAGAAAAGCCCGATTTTCTCCTGTGAACTCTCAACCCACTGTCTCATCCTCCTGGGTTCGTCTTCCTCTTCCCCAATCCGATTCTCGATTGATTCTCAGAAACCCTAGAATTTTTTCTGATTGTTTGTTGGTTTGCTCTTTGATTGCAGGAATAAAATCGAATCTTCTGTGAACTGAGTCGAATCGATTTGATAATGGATCTGATTCAAATCCGCGGTGGAAACTTAGTCGGCCACGAATCTGACTCTCAGCGAACTCAGTATTGTCTCACATGATTCGATTCGTTTTATTGGTTGCTTAGGGCTTTCTCAGTTCGATTTTGGATTGGTTTTGTCTGTCTGTCTGTTTTGAGTATTTGGTTGTTTTAGGGTTCGATGTTGTTGCCTTTGGGGTTTGTGTTTAGCCCTTGTTTGAGTGATTTGGTTCACTTGGGTAGCAAACGGTTTAAAAATCGTGTTTTACGTTTAGAGTTGAATCAGACTGTCGATGATGGGATTACTTGAGTAGTTGTTGGTGGTGGTCGGTTGTTGTTGGCGTTGGTTGAATCAGAGTGTGACGGGATCGGCTGAGTCTTGCAAGTTAACTTATATTGTTGGGGGATCAGTTGAGTGTTACTCTTTCCAATTTTTTTCCTATTAGTTACAATTGGTTGCTTGAGGTCGAGTTCGATCGCTGATGAGTATGGGCTATGAGGGTATTTGCGTGGTTGTTTCAGAATTTTGTGTTTATCAGTCAACATACACCATAACGAGCATTCAGTGGGGCTTATTTTGAGTTGTTTTTGCTGTATTCATTGTTAAAGGTATATTTGCCATGTGTTGAAAGGTTGGTTATGAGGAAAGATCTCTGTTTGATAGTAAGGTTTGTTCGTCAGAAGTGATTTCTATCATTTTATTTTTTTTGGCTATAGAAAATCAATGCTTTGGTCTGTTAGTTATCTGGTATTCTTATCTGTCTATACGTCTTCCCATCTTTTTCTGTTGTTTTTGAACTCTGATGGCTTTATTGATGACATGATGAAACATGATAAATATGGGATGCCTGGAGCAAATGTAATGGTCTCATACGGTTTTGTGCAAACTTTTCTATGTTTGGAACAATGAAAGTGATCCTTGTTCAAATTCTTTTCAAGGTACCCTTATGTGACTGGGACATCTGTCATAGGCATCAAATACAAGGATGGAATTCTTATTGCTGCTGATATGGGAGGTGAGATTTTGTAATTTAAAACTTTCATCTGCTATTTTCTTCTCAACGGACAGCTTTTATCCTCATCCTTGTAGCAAGCATCGTTCACTATTCATGGTAGTGGCTTGTTAAATTGTTGAGAAAGAATTGTAGAGGGTAACTTTCAGGGAATATTTGTTTAGAGACAAGCGTGTCAAGGAACATCATTAGATCATTTCTTTCTTTGCATTTGTCTTTTTTGTCGTAAAGAATAATACACAATTCACTATAGTTGATTCTCCAAATTGCTTTTTACTTCCTTAGGTACAAAAATAGCATCAAAATGTTTCTGATTGTGACCACTTATTTAGCTTGGTTCTCTTTCAAGTGCTCACTGCTCAGGTTGTGAAGAGAAGATGAGAATTCACTCATTGATGCTGGCTCTTTTATTAAAATCAATATAGCTGTCTCCTTTTCCTTGCACGTGTCTTTATGGCTTGCTTTTTCGCCATTATCCTTGTTTACGACCTATCATAAGTTTTGGAGCTTGTCTTTGGAAAATGAGTTTTGTTATCTGGTAGCTCCTGGGGATGATATTTTTCACATTTGCTGTTACTTGTCTTTTCTTCTTTACTCTTCTCTGTCACTGCTGGATAATTACGTTGCTGCACTTACAATTTCTTACCATCAACATTTAGGTTGTTGTGTACACTTAAGCTGGGATTAATGCCACTGTAACTTCTGTCCTCTATGTATCATCATTCATCAATTTGACGTCAAAAGTTGTTTATTCCTTTTGAGATTTAGATATTCTTCATGCTCCAGAAATATTGAAACATTGACAGGTTCCTATGGCTCTACAATTCGCTACAAAAGTGTGGAACGGATAAAGCCTATTGGGAAGCATTCTCTTCTTGGTGCTAGTGGAGAAATAAGCGACTTTCAGGAGATCTTGCGTAATTTAGATGAGCTAATGTAAGTAGAAATTTGTTTATGTGCTCTTGTCGTCAGTTTTTTTCCACCTGTTCCTTTTCTTGGGGTTTCCAGTAACAACGATTTCGTGATTTTGCATGCAGCCTATATGACAACATGTGGGACGATGGGAACACCTTGGGCCCTAAGGAAGTCCACAACTACCTCACTCGGATGATGTATAATAGGCGTAACAAGTTCAATCCCCTGTGGAACTCTCTTGTTCTGGGTGGAGTGAAAAATGGCCAGAAGTATCTTGGAACAGTATGTTTGTCAACTAACCCCTTAGATTAGTGCTCCCTATGGTCATATGCTTGCTACTAACCCAGCTTATTCTGTCTAATGAAACTGAAGGTCAGCATGATTGGAGTGCACTATGAGGATAACCATGTGGCTACAGGATTCGGAAATCATCTTGCAAAGCCTATCCTTCGTGATGAATGGCACGAGGATTTGAGCTTTGAAGATGGGGTGCGGCTGCTGGAGAAGTGCATGCGAGTGCTTTTATACCGTGATAGGTCTGCAGTCAACAAGCTCCAGGTATGTTATTTGCCTTAGGTCGACTCAAAAACAGTCTTGGTTTGTTGAATTTATCATGTTACTATGTTGGCTCGATGTCTTGGATAAATCATGAACATCGTTCATTTCATCATACCATGGTTAAAGCTACTGTACTGCCTAATAATTAGAATATAATGTTCTGTTAAATCTCTGTTACGCACATGAAAAATGATGCTGTATTCAAGAATTGGAGTTGCATAATCTTTAGTGCTTTTGCGAAACTAGCTTTTGGTTCAGAGTTTTGATTATTGACATCAAGATATGAATTGTTGATTTTCAGATCGCCAAACTCACGGAAGAAGGGGTCACAGTCTCCCCTCCATACGCTCTAAAGACTCATTGGGAATTCAACTCCTTTAAGAATCCAACTGCTGGGGCTGAAGGCTCATGGTGATGTGTTACGGCCCATGTAATGACTGCTTTTGTCGCTGGCTTTGGAATCTGCTATGTAGTTTGTTTCAGTAAACTTCGTTCTTGTTTATGCAACTTGATCTGCTGAATTGATGTTATAGGATTTTGGATATGGGGAACTCTGGCATTGAATTGCGAGTACTATTCCCTGATTGTATGCGTCTCAGTTAGGATCTGCTGTTTATCTATGTGAAGCTGCCAAGTGCTAAGTTGATTTGAATGTTGTTGCATTCCCTTATGGTTTTAGTTCTTTGTTTGCTGGGTACGTGAAACTGATTTAAGAACTACCTTCACAAATCACTGCATTCATCTCAATTTTGTATTTTGATCACTAAGATAATAAAGCTGCCTTGTTCAATCCCAAATTTTATATGCAAGAGTTGTGGAGCACCTTGACATTCGACATTGTCAAATTTTAACGTGCCTTCCAACACCTCTACCATGCAATCCACTACTACCATACACTAGCATTGCATTTTATGTAGCAGGATCAACTTACAGGAACTTCAACCATGGAAACCACCAAGGTTCGGCCCCTCCAGCCTCCGGCTGCCACCCCGAGTCGTCGCTCTCCATACCTGAGAAGGAGCAGCAGCTCCTCCTCTGCCATCTCTCTCCCGGAAATTCACCCCTCCAAATCAAACTCTGCCCAAACATCCACTGTCAGGTCCTCTAGGTCTGCCACCTCCTCTCCTCGTCCATCCAACATTGCAAAACTCGCAACCAAAATGACCACGAAGGAGAATACTAATGATGCTAAAGACACGGCTGGCAAGTTTGCTAAGGCGAACTCTTCGAGGTCTAGTACTAGTCCACATAACATGGGAGTGAAGCATGTGCCGAGCGGCTCTCCTTCTGCTTGGGCCTTGTCACCTGGCCGGCCTCGTTCACCTTGTCCGTTGCCGGAGTCACCAAA
The DNA here is from genome assembly GCA_035668315.1 of Drosera spatulata. NCBI lineage: Eukaryota > Viridiplantae > Streptophyta > Magnoliopsida > Caryophyllales > Droseraceae > Drosera > Drosera spatulata. Next base: position 34,377 of record JAOVYX010015195.1, read on the forward strand.
GATGATTAACCCAAGTAAAAGCAAAGTCAGTGGTGTTGGCGGGGTTCTGAAGTACTTCTGTAATCAGAAGCAAAAGAAGGCATCGTCTCTAGTACAAGAAGAAGAGCTCCATCAGTATAAGATTTTCTACAACAGAATGCTCCAATGGAGATTTACCAATGCTCGAGCTGAGATAGCCATGGACAACCTCAAGCTGAAAGCCGAGGTGACTATTAACTATCCGCAATCATGATTATGAGATCTAATGGTGATTTGGTGTGTTTTTTTTTTTTTTTTTTTTTTGTAGGAAAATATTTTTTATGTTTGGCTCAAAATGTATAAGATGAGGTATAAAATAGCGGAAAAGCGGATGATAGTGCAAAGGTTAAGGCAAAAGATCAGGTTGCTCGAGACAGTATGGCCACAACTTGAGATGCTGATGGAATGGGAGAGATTGGAGAAGAGAAACTCTGAAGCTATCGGCAGAATCAACAGAAAGCTTTCTGCTATTTCAACTCAACTTCCGCTGGTCCAAGGCGCCAAGGTAACTATTTATTTGTAGGAGTGTATCTCGCTATTGTCATCATGTACTCCTTACGGATATGTATTTATATATGGTACGGCGATTGCGACATAAAAGTTCATTTGATTTTTATCTGTATCAGTTGGATATAGTGTCATTATATGATGCGATGAGTCTGGCTGCGGACGTGATGGACGACATGGAATCTCTCACAGATTTTGTTTTTCAGGTTTTATTCGCAAATATGCATCCTCTTGCTTTCAATCTTCTAAGTATATCTATGTTTGAGTTGTGGTCATTTGTGTGCAACTTTCTTGTGAATCGCAGAGCGAAAGCACATGTTGTTTGCTGAAGGAGCTTATATGTGTCATTTCAAAGCATGGCGAATGCTTTCAGGAATTAGAGCAGGTCATTGCTCATGTTGAGTCCTTGGAGGTAGGCTTTCTGATTTTCAGCACTTGCAACAATACAAATAAATTTCGACTAATGTTTGAGCACAAAGATGTCCATGAATTGGAATCTAAAAAGCGAGGAGCAAAAAACTACATCAAGAGTTTCATCTGAATCCCCTCTAAAGCAGGTGTCCAATACAGCAGGAACCTCTCAGTGTTTACCTGATCCGAGTCCTGGTTTACTTCTAAAGGTCCCCAAAACCTGAGATTCGGCTCATAAACCCACGCTCTGTACGTAGGACGTTAGGACCTCCTGCATCTGGGTGCATTTTCGCTTTTTCTAACAACATTTTCAATACTTTAACAGGCAAAGGAGAATAGCTTAAGAGCATATCTCCTCCAAGCCAACAAGGAGGCATCAAGGGGTCAAGAACACAATAATTACAACCATCATCGTGTAAGTTAATTGCTCAATAATAGGAAGGTTCGTGTTTCCTTCGCTTGGAACATATCTTTGGTGTCCAAACATAACTTTGTTTGTGATTTTCAAGTGAGGGTGAGGGAAAGAAAAGGGAGGGGAGGTGAGGGAAGGGAAGGGATAATGAGAAAGAAAGAAAATAATTTATTGTGTCCGTGAGATTTGATAAGAAAATTGAATATAAGTGATGGAAGTAAGACAATCCAAAACCAGACATTTTCTTTTCAAATCTTTGCCTTTTGGAAAGGAAATTTTTTATCAATTTTTCACCCAACTTTCTCCCCCAAATTCCTTAACTCAGCTTATCAAAAATTTTACAAATAAAACAAAATAACCAAAATCATTCTTCTCTCTGTTGATTCCTGCGCTCACAGACACAGCCTAAATCAAGAGAAAATGCATTTTCAGCATAAAGGGCAGATGAGATCTTCCATTGGCAATCAATGATTGAGAACATCACTTCTATACCACCCAAACAATTTGAATCACAATAATCAAACACCCTCTTCACTGGAAAAAAGCCCAAAAAATTAGCTAAAAAACACAGGAACTGAAACTAGAGACCTACACAATGACATACTTTTCTTGGGTTTTTTCTCCTATTTGAGTTTTAGCATCACAGCAGTCGTCGTCGTGTCCACAACTAATCTCTATAACATGATCATGGCGGTCATCACGGCCACCATCAGGCTGCTTTCTCTTGGGCTTGGCCTCTAGTAACATCGAGACGACATCTCTCATGGACGGTCTATCTGCAGGATTACGGCTCGTGCATAGCAACGCGACACGGAGCACCAGTATCATCTCTTCCTTCACCGTTGCACACGAAGCCCCAGCATTCTCATGAAGGATCTCGTCCACACCTTCTTTGGTCTTGACCTTGGTCCTCACCCACTCAACGATGCTGTTTCCGTCTCCGAACTCTGGTTCTACCGATCTCTTTCCACTTATGATCTCGAGCAGTACTACTCCGAAGCTGTAGATGTCACTCTTCTCATCTACTTGCAATGTATATGCATACTCTGAAGAAAAACAACATGAAGTGTTTGTTATTTGAAACTATATTCGTCCGTCACACTGTACAGATTTTGATAAAGTTAACTGATCGGCATAAACAATTAGCCATTTTTATGATTGTTAGGGAAATTTGGACTGTGGACCATCAACATATGATTTTGTTGAGAGAAAAACGATGTGAAGGAAAAGCTTTGCTTCCTTTCACTCACTCACGCGAAGGAGCGGGATAGCAGAGTTGCTGCACTTGCTTTGCTTTTGAGTGAAAAATAGACTAGAGCGAGTGTTTTGGTGGGCAGCAACTATCATGCTTGTGCTGCATTTTGCAATTGCATGCCACAAAAGTCACCAAAAGAGTAAAACAGTTGAAACATGTCAACTGTCTTTGGAATATAGATCATTCCCTGAAACATTCGTGACAAACCTATGCTATAAAATGTCCATCAGACAGTTATGCCGTCCAGTAAACATAGATCCTAGGCCTCAGAATGCTAAGGGAAGAAATCTTTCAAGTTGCTTATGATCAGCTTCGGTTCTAACTTATGACTAGAGAAACATGAACGAATCCGCAAAACTCCATTTGCCTAGATTATGGTTAGGTGTTATCAGTCAATTATACTCAGGGTAGGATGATCACTCCAGCATGAAGAGCATACCCTAAAGCTCATGGATTTTGATTACATAGGACAACAAATGTATGACAGGATGTAGAAACACATACCTGGAGCAATGTACCCATACGATCCAGCAATAACCGACATGGACTCGTCGCTCTGAATAAGCTTAGCAACCCCGAAATCCGCAACCCTAGCCTCCATCTCACCATCCAGAAGAATATTACTCGGCTTAAGATCCCTATGAACAATAACAGGATCACAGTCATGATGCAGATAACATATCCCCTGCGCGACACCCAGCACAATCTTATGTCGCGTGACCCAATCAATAACCTCACCCTCAACACCAACGCCGACGACAGCATTGTCCTCCTTGCTCTTCTTCCCGTGCAACAAGTCATCCACGCTACCGTTAGGCATGTACTCATACAACAACAACGTCGTCTCCTCGTTGCTACAGCAGCCAAGTAGTCTCACTATGTTCCGATGCCTCACGTTCCCCAACACCTCCACCTCGGCCAACACCGTGCCCCCTCTCCTCATCCTAACCGTCGCTTTATTCTTCCCCCATAGTTTTTTAACCGCTACAATCTCGCCATGTGGCATCACCGCCTTGTAGACTGCCCCCGTGGACCCCATCCCGAGGATTCCATCACTGGATGACAAGGACTCGACCACGTCATCGGCCGTGAAATTGAGCCGCTGAAAAGAGGTCAGCTTCCACGGACCGGGTGATTTCCCGTTCGGGGCACTGAGCCCGGTTCGGTCGAAGCATCGGCTGCCGGCGACGAGGACTAGGAGTCCGACGCCGAACGCCGCCGCCGTGATCCACACGATAGCCCCCACCGATCGCCGTCCCTCCGCCGCCGCCACCTCATCTCTTCCGCCGTACTCCGGCGACGAAGAATCGCACAATTTTCCGATCAATCTCCCACAGAGTCCTCCGTTCCCTTCGAACGACGACGCCTCGAGATTCTCGAACTCGTCGATTTGCCCGGAGAGGTCGTTGAAGGAGACGTTGAAGATCTCGAGAGTCGTGCAGTTGGCGAAACTGGACGGGATCGTGCCGGAGAGGTTGTTGTGGCTGAGATCGACGGCGGTGATTGATTGCAGAGTCGAGATCTCCCAGGGGATGATGCCGGAGAGCGAGTTCCGAGCTAGGGTTAGGGTTACGAGTTTCTCGCAGTGGCCGATGTCGAAGGGGATGGAGCCGGTTAGGGAATTGTCGCTCAATTCGAGCCTGTAGAGTCCCTTGCAGCCGAGGAAATTAGGGATTTCGCCGATGAGGCCGGCGGCGTTGGCGGAGAAGATCTGGAGGCTCGGGGCGGACCAGATCCGGCGAGGGAGATGGCTGGTGAGGTTGTTGGCGGATATGTTGAGATATTCCAGCGCAGGTGAGTAGGCAAGATCGGAGGGGATGTCGCCGGTGAGGTTGTTAGAGCTCAGGTCCATGAATGTGAGGTTAGGGAGGTGACCGATTCGGAAAGGGATCATGCCGGTGAAGGAATTATGCTGGATTCGGACTCGGTTTAGGGCGGTGCAGTTGCCTAGTTGTCGTGGTAGTTGGCCGGAGAAGTTGTTGGAGAAGAGGATCAGCTTGATCAGGTTGTTGCCACTGCATATGGTGGAAGGGAGTGGGCCGCTGAGGTGGTTTGAGGAGACATCGAGCTTCTGGAGTTTGTTGTTGGATCCGAGCCTGGATGGGAGGGTTCTGGAAAGGGAGTTGTTCCATAGATGTAGGATTTGGAGGTGGGGTAGATCGCCTATGCCTTCGGGGATGTGTCCGGTGAGGTTGTTGTCCATTAAGCTGATCAATGTGAGGTCCTTCATTGATGAGATCGCTTCCGGGATTGAACCCGTTAATTGATTATCGGATATGTCGAGGATTTGGAGTGATAGTAAGCCGGAGAAGGTATCTGGGATGGAACCCGTGATCCGGTTCTTGAAGAGCAGCAGAGTCTTGAGTGCTGTTAGATTGCCCAGTTCGGGTGGTAAAGAGCCCGAGAGATTGGAATTGGATATGTCAAGGTATTGCAGATTTGACAACTTGGATAGTTCACCCGGGATGCTGCCAGAGAGCTGATTATATCCGATCTCAACGTGCTGAAGATGAGCTAAATGGCCTAGTTCAGGTGGGATCGAACCGTTGAGCGAATTCCCAGCTAAGTATAGGACGTTTAGTCTCGGGATTCTGCCATAGATAGCGGGGATACTGCCCTCAAAGTAGCTGCCACCAAGGTTGAGGTGCTCTAGATATTGCAGTTCGGCGAGGTTCTGTGGCAGAGGCCCAGTGAAGCTGTTGCTGTAACTGTTCAAGTATCTGAGGGAATTGAGATTAGAAATCCCAATAGGGAATGTGGAGTTGAAGTTGTTGCGGCTAATGTCAAGTGTTCTGAGCTCGGACAGTTCGAAAATTGAAGACGGAAGAGGCCCTTCAAATGCATTGCCACTCAAGTTGAGGTGATTCAGCTGCTTCAAGTATTGGATTTCTGGAGGTATGATACCTGATAGGTTGTGAAACGAGAGGTCGAGCGAGGTGACCTGAAAGGTCCTGTGATCACATTTCACGCTGGACCATGAACACCAAGAAGGGCAATGGTGCTCATGACCAGGCTTCGAGAAGACAGGGTTGACATCCCAGTCAGCAAGTGTTGATGAAGGGTCCTTGAGTGAGGACTTGAGGGACAACAGAGAGAGGAGTTGGAGTGAGACTGTCGCGGATGTTATTTTGATTCCAATGACTACGATGAAGAGGAAGACGACAGAGCAAGATGATAGGAAAGGGATTCCCTTCATGGTGTTGGTGGATAATTTGGTAGAAGGCAAATGTGTTATGGAGAAGGAAATTTAAGGGGTAGAAGGAGCCATTGATGAAGAGGAATGCTTTTGTGGAGTACGTGAGATCAGAGGGTGTTTCATCATGGTTGTGGTTTTGAGTGGGTCTGTTTGGTGTGAAGTGAGATGATCATGATATGAAAAAAGGGAAAGCAAGAAAAAAGCTACAAAAATTACAAAATGGTTGTTTTGTTTCTGCTGTTGTGGTGTTCTAGAACTTAGTCTCTCCAAATAAGAATAAATTACCTTGATCTGTTTGGTAATCTCTTCTTCCTTCTATTCTGTCTCATTTTGGCTTCTCTGGCTCTCTCTGTGCAAGATTATTTAGCTTTGTTTTGCTGCTCTGTTTTTGATCGGTGGAAAGGAAAAGCAGAAGCTGGATTGTCATGAAAAACACTGAATATTCGGAGGTACTTCTGATGACATTCATGTCGATGTGGACTATCCGATGCCTGCGCTTTACCGGGAAAACTGACAATGGCAGCCCTCTTGTTTCAGGGACATTGTTTCCCGAATCAACTGCTTCAACTTACTAATCATCAAGTAGGATGAGGATTGTCGAGAATGTGATAGGATACGGAAATCCAGCAGATTGGATCAGGATCGAGGGAGGAATTGGATGAAACGGTGGTGTCTCTTACTCACAAACAGGTACATTTTGCTTTACATGTTCGATAATTCGCATAGAGTCTTGCTAATCGTGATAACGGTATGTTAAACTAGTGCATATGAAGGAAGCCTGAGTGATCTTGGCATGGTCCTTGTGATACTCATGTAGCAGTATGATGTTTTGTGCTATATGGCGTGAGTGAGAGTGTGAGTGAGCTTTTCTTTTTGCCTCCTACTTTATCATCATTCCCTGCATTTTGCTTTAGCTTTGGCCAACCAAAAATGATAAGCATGTGAAACAGGAGTAGTGAGCAATGTTTCCCACACCATGAATCCCAGTATTACGAATAACAATCTGAGACAAACGCGGAACAACAGAAATAATAAATCAACAATCAAACGAAATCAACGAGAAAGTAAACAACACTAGATTTACGTGGAAAAACCCCTCTAGGGAAAGAAAAAACCCACGTAAAACGAAAATCCATTATCAAATAGCGTTTAGAACGTTTCCCAAACCTGATCGCTCAATCTCACTTTGTGTGCACTCAAAAGCCACTAGGAATCGTCAAACAATCGTCCTCTGTCGCTTTATAATCGTCTTCGTCGAACAAAACCCTAAAACAAGCTATTTATAGGGTCCACGAATAAAACAGAACATAAAACCGGCCTGTCGCCCGTCGCGCCCGCGACCTCAAAACCGTTGCGTCCACGACACGTGTTGCACCCGCAACTTGCCACGTCGAGCCCGAGACTAGACTAAATCCGTCCTGTGCTGATCATTTGTGCGCCTGATGCTCCTTAAAACTCTGAATACTCAAGGCAACATCAACAATCTCCACCTTGGCTTGAGTAGACGCACCACAACCAGTGATTCCAACTAGCGATCCTCCCGTGTCAAATCTGACACGTCTTTGCATCCCTTATTCGTGTGTAAGGATGCACCACCACACCATTCAGCCAGAAACAGCATGAATCAAGTCCAAAAATCGCTTGAACCTGATCTTAGCGACTCCCTTGGCCACTAAACGAGCTTTGTATTTCTCACCTTCCTTAATCCTGAGCACCCACTTGCAATCAACTAGCTTCTTTCCTTCTGAAAGTTTCACCAACTCCCAAGTTTGGTTTTTCTTGAGTGACTCCATTTCCTCCACTATATTTGTCAATCATTTATCACGGTCATCAGAATTGATAGCCTCATGGTAAGAACTAGGATCACCTCCACCAGCAGCCAATGTGAAAACAAGCATGTCTTCAAAACCATATCGCTTAGGAGCCTTCGGATTTCGCTTATCTCTACCTAAGGCAATACTGTATGGCTCCTGCTGTTGCACTGGACCTGTATCGGCTACAACCTGCTTAACCTGGTCAACTTGATCAATCTGATCAATCTCTGCCGAACCCTGCTGATCAGAAACTTGCTCATTCATCTCTGGAATCTCTATCTCGATCTGCTTATCCTTGACATTAACATCTCCATTATTTTGTTTTACAATGTGATCTTTGTCAAAGACCACATCTCTGCTGACCACTTTCTTCTTTGCTACAGGATCCCACGACCTATAGCCTTTCACATCATCCTCATATCCAAGAAAGATGCATTGCTTTGATTTAGAATCTATCTTAAATCTTTCAAAACTCTGCATGTGAACATAGGCAGGACATCCAAAAACTTTCACAATAGAATAATCAACAAATTTTTCAGACCATACCACTTCTGGAATGCGATGATCAATAGCTGAAGATGGACTTCTGTTGATGAAATAACAAGCTGTGTTAACAGCCTTTGCCCAAAAATTCTTAGGTAAACCTGCATTCAACATCATGTATCTATCTCTCTCCAGCAAAGTCCTGTTCATCCTTTCAACTACTCCATTCTGCTCTGGCGTACCTCTAACCGTGAAGTGCCTGATAATGCCCTCATCTTTTCAGAACTAAACAAACTGACTATCTGTTTACTCTGTGCCATTATCTGATTTGAAATATTTCAGCTTCTTCCCTGACTGAGTCTCAACTCATGTCTTTCACTGTTTGAAGATGCTGAACACCTCTGATTTCTGCTTCATGAAAAATACCCAAACTCTCCTAGAGTGGTTATCAATGAAGCTCACAAAGTACTGTGCTTCACCTATTGATGTGTCCTTGATAGGCCTCCAGACATCGGAATGTACATAATCTAACACCTCTTTGCTAGAATGAGATGTTGTCTTGAATCTCATACGACGTTGCTTCCCAAGAACACAAAATTTGCAAAATTCTAGCTCACATGATTTCACCCCCTTCAACAAATTTCTCTTGTGAAGATGTCTCATACCACCTTCACTCAAATGATTTAGCCGTATATGCCAAAGCTTGGTGTCATCACTAGCTAAATCTGAACCTGAAGCTATTACAGCTTCATCCAAAACTGTGCTCCCAATCAATCTGCACAAGTTCCCTGTCTTCTCTGCCTTCATAACCACCTACGATCCCTTTGACACCCTCATGATGTCATTTCTGACTGATACCCCACAACCAGCTGAGTCTAGAGTGTCGACTGATATCAGATTTTTCCTAAGGTCTGGGACATACCGTACATCCCTCAATGTTCTGACTACCCCATCAAAAATTTTGACCTTAATAGTTCCAGCAACTCTGCACATCGCGTCATTGCCCATTAACACGAAACCTCCGCTGCATGATGTCAATGTATCAAACCACTCTCTCACGCGGCACATATGAAATGAGCACCCGGAATCCATAACCCACTCATTTAACAAAGTATTATCTCGAGCTGCCAAAGCTAATGTAACGTCCCGAAATCCGACATTCCCGGCACGTGATATCATGCTGTCATAGACCCAGTCCATAACAAAGCCAATCAAACCAAACGGGTTTGTAGGTATAGAAGTTAAGGAAGCTACCTAAACAATACAGATTATATTTCCAAATGATAATATGCAATCCCGATTATATTACAATGTCTTATCACCTACAAGTGGTTTCCAACGAGAATTTATTACATTTCGGATAATGAGATAAATATCTATATGCATAAAATCTCACTCTAGCGTTTCAGCATTGCTTGGTGATGGATCTACAAATAAAACACATAACCGTGAGGTAAAAGCTTAGCAACCAAAGTCTATGTATTCGATTTGCAGGGTACTCCCCCGACTATGGCGATCGGTGAGTACCTGTAAAATATTTTCTAATAGTCGTAGGAAAATATGAACGCCATATCAAACCATACACATATTAAAAGCATAAACGTCATTATTTTCTTTTGTATTCTTTTCATTTTTTTAGCCATCGCAAGTCCGTGTCCCAACATGAATGACAAAACTCAATAAGGATAGAAGATGAAGAGAGATTTTTGAGGCTTAGACGTTGACATGGGCTTATTTCTCAATCACATATCATCCCCCAAAATTATTTGAAAACTCATTGTCTTTTGTGAAAATGTTTCTGTTTTTCATAAATACAACGCATGATTTGGGTTCGCGGTCCAAATTCACTACGTCTCTTGCGTGCACTTTGGTTTGTTAAACCCTCACTTACACGTCAAAGGTCCCCCTTGTAGAGGACAGCCTTTCACCCAATCGGTCGATACTCTGGCTCGCGACTTATTGTCATTGCGCATATAAAGAGAATCACACTTGTCCTCTTACTGGCTAGATTTAACGTTTGACACAGTCATGTCTACTTTGAACACTCTTAGAGTCAATGAACTCGATCCCGAAGGACCCGCTATACGATCTCATCGACGACAACGGACTTGTTCAGTTAACTTTGCTTTGTTATTATATTTGTTGTATTGTTTCTTAAATCTCGATTACCTATTTAATATGCAATATGATATATAATACATATTCAAAAGTTAAATAGCATAGAAAGCATGTACTATAATCACACATAACACATTTAGCAAGCATAGTCACAATCATCCTTGATGATACAACCCGGGACAATTCAATCTCATCCATAACCACCACAGTAGTCCTATCGCATCCTCACATAAACATATACCTTTCTTGTTATTATTTCCTATACCAAACCCACTTTTGTACATAAACCTAAAGACCTCGCCAACCCGACGCTCTAATTCCAATGATAACACATCAAGACCACTCAACACAAACGATTCGTCACACAAGTCCATACATAGCCGTCACAACCTCGCACCGTTATAGTCAAAACATAAAAGTACAACCCAAGCCATTTCAATCACTTCAAAACCAATTCAACCCAATATAAACATGTCCCTATAGTTTCTTTAACGTCATTTTCATTCCTAAGCTTGTACATAAACATAAACCCAACCCAACAACCTCGTCATCCAGACGATCTAACCAAACATAAACACATCGATGCCCCATCGGCATCCCACATCCCTTCCTTGAAACCTAACACGCATTTTCCATCCACCGTAATCATCAATTACGCACAATTCACATCACACAAACACAAAATCATATCCTCGCCAACCCAGCGGTATCACATCAACAACCATCCATCACAATTTTGCATTCAAACACGCATTTCACAGACATTCAAGGAAGGTTTAGTGATGGTTACCTCCCCGATGAGTTATTCAAAATAAAACACGGGGCGAAGCGACGAGAACGTTCGAATGAAGCGAAAACCACGCCGGGCCTGTTGGGCCGCACCTAGGTTGCTACCGGGCCTGTTGGGCCATTGATGTCGGGCTCGCCAATGAGGCGTTGTTCGTCCACTGTTGGGCCGGGCCGGAATCGGGCCGATCATGCCACTGTCGGGGAGCTGTCGGGTCACGAGCGGGCCTGTCGTCGCTGTTTCTCATCGCCCTCCAGCTGCTACTCGTCCGTCGATGTTAGGGAGGTGCAAGGAAGAAGGCAGCTTCGGGGTCGACTGGATCTTGCTGTTGGATGGGGTGGCTGGATCTGGGCTCGTCGGATCCGGTGGCAGGGTAGCAGCGGCGAATCCAGTGGCAGTGGGTTTGGGGTGGCTGACAGGGACTGGTGGAGGAGGGAGGCGGCGGGGAAGGAGAGGCGTGGAGATGGGTGGTCAGGCGACGGCTTCGGGTTGTTTTTATCCGTGTTTTGTATAATTTATCTCGCGATAATTAATCATTGTTGATTTAATTATCCCAAATATTTTATAATCACGTTTCGTTCAATTATCTCAGATTTTCAAGCATAAACCTGTGTCTCAAATGCACAATAATTTTAACGATATAACGTTCGTCGTTCATAAATTTTTTTCGCGCATTTATTATATTCGTACAGTACATATATTTTATAACCATTATATATTTTTAAATCGAAAAAAAAAATTGGTTATTACAACTAAACTATGGGACTCAATAACTCCTAAACTGGATGATTTCTCGGACGACCTACTTTTATTCTAAGGACACTGTGTTTTCATGTGCCCCTTCTCATGATACTTGTAGCACTCTACCTGAGACAAGCCATGAGGAGTTCGCGATTTTGATCTGAATTTCTCTCTGCTACCCTTGTTCCTTTGATGACCTCTGCTCCTGTTCTCTAACTTAACAACATATCCTTCCCCGGAACTGCTGGAACCTGTAGGATTCAACTTGCTCACATCAAGAACTGCTGATGTCATCTCTTTCACACTTAACTTGTCTTTGCCTACAAATAAAGTGGTCTTCAATATAACATAGGAATTTGGAAGTGATTTTAGTAAGATCAATGCCTGATCCTCCTCTTCAACTCTAACATCCAGACTAGCCAGTTGTGTCACAAGTCGATTAAACTCGGCTATATGATCACTAAGATCCGACCCCTCCTTCATCTTGAGGTCAAACAAATCTGCCTTCAAATAAAGTTTATTTGATAATGACTTGAACATGTAAACAGATTCTGACTTCTCCCACATCTTCATCGGTGAGACCTCGTTCAGAACCTGATAATTCACCTGTGGCGTCAAACTCAATCTGATGATAGCTACTGCCTTTGCTTCCAGTTCTTCCCAATCATCCTGTTTCATATCTGCCGGCTTGATTCCTCTCAGAGTCTTAAACAGTCCTTGCTGCACAAGAACATCCTTGATCGTACTCTGTCAGATGCTGAAATTATTTTTTCCATCAAAAAGTTCAATCTTGAATTTAATCGTATTCACCATTGTCTCAAGAGCAGGAACAACACAACAAAGATTCTAACTTTTGAAATCTTTTAAAGCAACTAGAAACTCTGATCAGAAAAATTGAATCTAAAGCCCTAGATCCAAAATTCTGAACCCTATGAACTTCTGCTCTGATACCACTTGTTACGAATAACAATCCGAGACAAACGCGGAACAAGAGGAATAATAAATCAGTAATCAAACGAAATCAGTGAGAAAGTAAATAACACCAGATTTACGTGAAAAAAATCCTCTAGGGGAAGAAAAAACCTAAGGAGAACAGAAATCCGCTATCAAACAGTGTTTACAGTGTTTTCTAAAGTTGATCGCTCAATCTTATTTTGTGTGCACTCAAAAGCCATTAGGAATCGCCAAACAATCGTCCTCTGTCGCTCTATAATCGTTGTCGTCGAACAGAACCCTAAAACAAGCTATTTATAGGGTCCACGAATAAAACAGAATATAAAATCGGTCCGTCGTCCGTCGCGTCCGCGACCTCAGAAGTGTTGCGCCCGCGACTTGCCACGTCGCGCTCGCGAGTAGACCAAATCCGTCCTGTGCTGATCATTTACGCGCATGATGCTGCTTAAAGTTTTGGATATTCAAGATAACGTCCACAAAAAGCAATTTCAAGTTCACATCAACTCATTGCCCTTCTCCTTTTCCTCTTTTTGAATTAACCATTCTCATTGTCTGTGGAGCTTTGTCTCTTTGTTAATGAAACTAGACTTGCGTTTCCAATTTAATTATTGAAAGTCGTTTTTTCCCCCTCTAAGAGAAATCTGTTCTGGATTTTGCCATACACAATTGTCAAGTTTTTCTAAATCAAAATGTTAATTTTTTATTTGTGAAATAGGACCTTAATCTATAGAAGCCACGGGCTATCATACTCATGCCCTGGAGTTTAAATCAACGTCGATGCAACATCTTTCTTAGTTCGACTTGTCTGCCGGCTGCTTCATAGTAAAGTTTTCATTTAGACTTTGAGCTTTGGTATACCTGTATATATTTTCCTGAAATTTTCATCAATCATGTAAGCGGCAATGGGAGCAAGATACTGGGAACTTTGATTAGCAGGAGTCGGAGAAACAAAACTTGTTTTTTTCTAGGAATCGTGGTAAATTGCGGAGTTTTATCTGTTGGACTAAACAAGTTCAGATGCAAGTTGAAATAAACAATACGGATAACAAATCAATCAAAATAATCAAGCCGAGGAACACGAGATTTTTTACGTGGAAAATCCACGGGATCTTTATCGAAGTCCAACCAAACTTTCACTAATCATCAAGTTAATAGAGTACACACCAATCTTCTTCTTTACCATACATAGAGGGCAACAAATATTAAGGTCGTAACAAACCTTAACAAGCAACATAATCTCGCTAACACTAGGTGAAACTACAAGAGGAAAACAACAGCACAACAAGCTCCTCCTCTAACACATGTAGAGGGAATATCACCAAAGTTAGATGGTAAGTAAGAAGAAAACACCACACTAAGTCTATCAGGACAGCTAGCTGGAATCTGACTGGAAACAAGTCTTTTCGATGTCGGATCAACCTGAAATTTGAGGAGCTAGTAGGCGACACCAGGCTCTACAACATATCCGAAAATCAACATCATCGGATAAGATTTAATCCTCCAAACAGCTAATGGACCGAACCTGTCTTGAGAGCATCGAACCAAAATCTGCTGCGACCTTCTGCGGAAAACAGCCCTGAAACTAACCTTCCCGACCTCGGAATGAACTCAAATCAGTGGGAGAACGAAGCCAACACATGGGGCTATGTGATATCAAAGTTTCAGCTGAAACGGAGTCTGTTTACCCTTTCAAACAACCTGTTGAAGTGGCATGAATTGAGAACTTCGAATTTGGTATTTGTGTTTATGTGTTCTTCTTTCTCTCTTGTTGTTTTATTCTAGCTGTTGCGGCTCAGGTTCTTCTCATACAAGAAGAAGAAATTCTCGAGAAACTAGGGTAAATCATTTTTGGGCTTGGGATTGTCTTATGCATGGGCCGGACCCAACATTATCTGGCTGCTTGGCGTGGACTGAGTAATCAAGTCAAAAGAAAATTTGTGGATGTATGCTATCATGTGTTGATGATTGATGGATTTCTATACTAAGCATATAATATTCTCTATATGATTGGTTAGTAGGTATGCTGATGATCATCCATTCACATTCATTGAGGGATAAATTCTGAACTCCTGATACTATTGCTTTTCCATTCGGCTGCTTGTGACTCAATTATAACTCTTGTGCCTTCACTAAACTCTCTTTTGTTATATATAGACAGTTATCCCTCGATCGCTTGCACAGATACAATGAAGTCCAATCGGCGACACAGGTACGATGGCATCTCGCCTTCCTCTGTTTGGCATTTGGTACAGTACAAGACTGTAAGGCATGGAATGTTAATTCTTACTTTTTATACAATTTCCTTAATTATCTTTGTTCTTAGTGTTTCCTCTAAATTTCCGCATTGACATCGAGTCACATCTCTTCACAAACGTGCTTGTGAATACTACTTCATCACGACTTCCTCATCCTCTCTTCCAGCGAAATCACTGCAGTTATCGTCCATCTTTCAATAGCATCTTCTTAGAACTTTACATGCCTACTCTGCAGTGCAAGCACACACTTCTGCATTTTCGTCTTCATCAACCTCACTTTCTTCGTCACTCCCGGCGCTCGAATCCAGGCTTCATATGCAATCAACTTATCGTCCTACACAACTTTTTTCCCCTTACAATGTCAAGGAGCACCGAACGTTGTTAGCAATGCAAGCAAAGGCGAAGGCTACGCAGGGGCAAAAAAAAAATGGAGGAAAGGAGAATAGAGGGACCTCAAAGTATCATTTGGTCACCACCATCACTGAGCCCCATCATCATCCTCTATTCAAAAAAGATAACGGCTCTTTTTCATCAGCTATGGATATTGGCGTGCATAGCACGTGCCTGGCCAGGCATCATTGGCACCGTATATGTGATACTGTATGTTGATGCAGGGCGTGCCCTCGCTGGTCGAAGGCATGAACGTTGCCTCATCCTCCTCGCCTCCATCGTACCATTGCACTTCCTCCGTTTTACTGTATCATTATTTGATCCGACTATCAATCTATCAAATTTACGTATATATAACACTTGACCATTCGACAACTTGAGTTGGGTTTATTCGACATACTGTTGTTTATATTACGGGAGTGGCCTTTTCATAACTCATCTTGATCTTGAAAGATGAACAAGTAATCAAACTATCTGCCACATTGTATAGGGCCATTTGGTGATGATTGGGGCCCATGAAAATGAGAGATCCAAAGAAAGAAAGAAAAGCTGGAATATTCTGCAACATGCTTCGCTTTTGCTTGGCTTAGTAGTCACTCTCAGAATATTCTTCCAACATAAATCAATACTACTACTAATAACGAGGAGCTTAATTCATGAACTAATTTGAAAAAGTCACAAAAGCGGAAAACAAAATAATGATAAAAATTTGAAGGCATATAAGATTGATATCATCATTATGCCGCCTGCTATCCCTTAATCAAAAGTTGATCAAGAGATTTGATGCGATTTTCAGCAATCATATGCTATTGGTTCAAACCAAACCTTAAGCGGGATCATGACACGAATAAAACACACAAATCACCAAAAAAAAAAAAAAAAAGGGCTCCATTGCATATCACTAAAAGTGTGTCGAGTTTTCGTCTTATGGTCCTTAATTGACGTATCCTAAACATTTTCAGCACATCCTACATCACTACCCATCCTACATCACTACCTGGAGAATAACACTGTAAGGTACTGTTGTATTGGTAAGTTTTGTACCATGCTGGCGTGCTATACCATCGTATGTCTCCACCAGTTAATATAGCTGGCCCATTCATAAGTCCAGTATTTACCGCTTTGAAGACCAATCACGTCGTACCCAATTACCATTCGCTGCATGAAAATGTTGAACCATGAATAATCTTGCAGGAAGTCATTGTCCTTGTATAAAAAGGGTTTAAGTCAGTTTATGTAAGAAGGGTGATACCTTCGTTGACGAATGTAAGGAGCGTGAGGTGAACCGAATCAGTCTATATGCTGACGTACTCGGATCAACTTATTAATCAGTGGGCGCTCACCGTGATATCTACAGGAGAAGATGGCAGTTCTACATGATTATGCAAGCAAAATCTCAGAGAAAAATTATTTGGAATAAAGATGAAGAAGAGGTTCTTGGTTGAGCCAAGAAAAGAGGACTCAAAATAATAACTCACATAATAATGGCAGAGGTAGTGAAGCAACATAACCCAAAGCAGAGGTGCATGAGAAATGTTGGCCAGAAGTTCTGCCGATCTAGAACGATTTCTTCAGAAACAATGGTCGCTAGTCCAGAAAGCAACAAGACTTGCCAACCTGAAGGCAGGCAGTGGCGAAACGAGAACGATGCAGAACCCTGTCAGTAACAAAAACAGGAGGTCATCCTTGGTACGTTGTCAGGCAGACAAGGGAAATTGAAAAAGTCCGTTTAATCTGAATTGGACCAGTAGGTGCTGAAGTACGAAATGAACCTGGAAGTAATTCTTGATAAATCTAACAGAATATGTTATCCTCAAGGCCATATCTTCATCACTGTAAAGGAACATTCAGAAAAATGACAGATTCATGCAAGAGGGGAAAACATATAGATCCAAACAAGGTCCTAATTCTGATAGGTCAGAGTTTTTTGGGTTGAACCTATCCGTTGACTACAGTACTTGGCCGGTTTAACAAGAAAATATGGACTTTGCCGGGGCAAATCCATCCATAGTTACCTAAGTGCACTTCCCAAAGACAGCAGATGCGACTTTCCGCACTTAAAAAAAAGAACAAGAAAAGGAAAAACGAGAATGGACCAAGTAACAGTGCGATTCAAAGAGCAGCCTTCTAAATCTAGCATGTGAACTTTTGGATGTCATGTCCAAGAACTTTGAAGGATACCGATGGAGTTGGCAATAATCAAACCAATAGCTCCAGCGGCTCGCACAAGTGAGAGATTAACAGCACATAAATAATCGAGAACACAAGCAGCCACTTATTGGATTGCTTTATTTGGCTCTCGTTTGCAACGGCGTGGACAAATGCCTCAGATGTACCTGATGTAAACTGAGAAGTGAGCTATCTAACTTGTATTTCAAAGACATGTCACGGAAATGCAACAATTTTATTCAAAAATAATCAGAACAATGAACATAGTCTCAGAATTCACTAACCATTCATTGCAAGTAGTACAACAAAAAGGCAATAATATCTGAGAGCAGCCGAAGCTTCTCCATTCATGATAGCAACCTCATACTACTAAACTCGCAGAACAGTATTAAAAAAAATTCTCTTCTTCTTTGAAGCGGCAAACTTGACATGACAAAGGGAAATGCTGAAAGCAGTCAAGGACCGTCATTGGAGCAAAAAAATGTTTCCGGCTAAGTACATTTAAACAATATAAGGCGTATTCTTTGGTAGATAAAAGGAACAAATCACACCTGAAGCGGTCCTGGCAAATGTAGAAAATGAACTTTCTTCAAAGGAAGGAACAGCAATCGCACTACTAAGCTCCCTGACATAAGAACATGAATTTCAGGAAACAGAACTCAATAAATATCACACAATAATGAAATTCAAGGTGGACTTTTGCAGTAAAGATTACCTAGTTTGTCTACGAGTCCATACACTGCTTGGTTATAAGCAGTGTCGACCGAAACAAGGACCAGCTTTTCACCTTCTTGAAGCACCAATTTCCACCAGGATTGCCATGTGAACCGCATAGACATCCCTATCAGCTGTCTATCATAGTTCAAGGCACCAGCAATTCTGACGGAAGAGATAAACTCACAAACATATTAGACTGTTGGAAATAAACAGCCACATCGACAATACCTATAACTCCTTTTTCTTGTGGGTTGTAAATGCAACTTTGTCTTTATGAAAATTGTTCCATTTCATCCATCTCAACTTTTAAAACTGTACAAAGTCTCTTACATCATAGGATTGAGGTCTAAAAAATTATCTTAATTTTCAGCAAGGACTAAAACATGACTTCCAAGCTTTCGCTTTCATTTCTGAATATATGATACTTATAGCAAATTCAAGAAACTGCAAAAGAATCACTGCACCTACTGATCTCTGAAAGTACGCTTCACAAATACATGTGAGTATGAACAATGAGCATCTCATAGCAAGTTCAGATTTCGTGTATGAAGCAGAATAGTACCTCCAAGGCAAAAGCTCTGGGATTATTAATCCCCAATAAACAACAAAGTAGCCCCAGTAAACTAGGAGAACGCATCCTCCATATGACATTTGTGACAATGCAAATACAATTGCCTTTTCCTGTGACAAGTCGATCAGTAAGTTAATCAGCATGCCATTAGAAGACCTTTGAAATTGCATTAATATCACTTTTTATTTACAAGAATGACACACAGAAGCAACTAATCACCAGATATAATAGTTTGAACATTCTCAAAAGAACTTGAAGATAGAAATAGAAGGAGGTTTCAATCCTCAATTTCAAGACTCTTCATATAAGCCAGTTTACTTATAATAGGGAGCAACTAGAGCTGATGAAAATTTAAAAAGAAAAAACGAAAAGAAAAAGAAACTCGTAAGATCATGTGCCTAAGCAAATATTCTCTCATCGACAGATGCCGGAAGTGGCTTGAAAGTAACAAGAGCCAGCTTAGCCAAAAGTGATGTAGAATTTAAGCCCAATGCTTTGACATGAAACAATCCTTATTGATAGTGTACTGATAATTGTTCAAGGGGAAGGCTAATCAAGAGTAATTACCATGCTACTTCCTCTGGCTATGAGAACGCATGTTGTGATACACCGTGAAAGGGTAGCAGCGGTTTCTACGACTAAACGCAACTTTAGAAGAAACAGATACTGCCCAAGAATATAGAATGGCTCAGACAAAAGCTCCAATAGGCATGCAACACCTGCCAACAAAGGGATTTTGGATATCAACTCATGTGAGACAAGCAGACTTTCTACAGAGCAACGAGTGAATTTCCTCACAAAGTTTATAGACAGAGAGCCTTCTTTTAATTTGAACATATAAAAGACCATAATTAAGCATATCATTTTTACATCAGGAGGCACAGAACTTATTCAGTCCAGCACTAAGAAATGGCCAGAAATGAATGTTACCATGTAACAAGATAGCCTGCCCGTGTGGACTGGAAATGCTCTAGGATTGCCACCAGAAGATAAGGCCACAAGCTGCGAGTGTAGCAAGTACTCCAACCGGAAAAGTCAACCATGCTACTTTCAATAGGCCGACAATCTTTTCTCCCTTGGAAGAACCACTACTGCAATAGAAGTTCAATTGTTCAAGCAACCACAGTAAAAGGAATGGAAGTACTGACCTAAGACATAATTTACAGTGAATACTAGCAAATTACAAAAGCAAGTAAGCCTTCATATTTTCAAACTCGCAAACACTTGCTATTTCCAATTCCTCTTTGTAAGGTTAATCATCATAGTACCCCTCCCATGCAACTTACTCAAAAGAGCTAACCGGTGAACAACAGGAACCACTAGAAGATATCCTACATGATGGTATGGTAGAAATTCCAGCGATCTACAGAACACAGTTCTACATATTGTGTGGAGTCACCATATGCCCGAGATTTAAGCAAGCTTTCTGCACCTAATCATATAACCAGTCTAACAATATTTTTCATACGTTTCAGAGGACAACGAAATCAGGCTCGGTGTAATGGCCATGAACACTACATACAGAATGAGTCTCACGGCGCATGTAGTAATTACTAACAGAGAGAAGCTGAACATCACTCCCGTGTCAACCAAAAAAAAAGTGGATAGACCACATGATCCCCATCTGTGGCTCGACAAAGATACCAAAAATACTACTTATACTATTTTATACTCTCCTCGTCAGATATATCATATTTTTTTAACTTCCCACCATGTAAAGCTTTGTTCATAAGCAACAACAGCCCTTTAGTTCCCCGAACAAACATCTCGAGTAGTAGCTATTCCTCAAAGAGCTTTGAGGCTTCACGCGTTGTCTTTTTGGCATTTTTTTAGTTACAGAGAAGAATCGTTCCATCTTTCCTTCGCTTCCAATATTTGATAAACTAGCATTGTCCACTCTAATTTGAGTATTCATGTATTAAACTCCTTGCATTGTGCTTGAACCGTGTATAGCATTCAATTCTTCTGAATACAGAATTATAAAGAAAAGGAAAGAGATAAATTACATGAGCAAAAAAGAATGAAAAGGCACCATTCACTTTCTACCCGCATGCATGCTCGTCGGAATCCCTCGTGACTAGAGAACGGAATGAATGTAATGAATAGATGAAATTGCACGGCATAAAGCTGCATATACATATATCAAAAGAGAAGTCAAAATCCAACATATAAGAAGCTAATCAAAACCAAAACAAATGCCAAAAAAATTGAAAGGAAACCTTACAGCATAGTCATTTGCATTAAGATGTCTGACAATCCAAGAGTTAAATATAAACGGAATCCCTCTAGACAAGAATTGCGCAGCTGCCAAAACCCGAAAAACCCGATACCAACTAAGAATTCAAAACACCATAACCAATCTGCGATTCACCAATGAAGAACTACAACTAAAACTAACCCATCAAATACTTGAAAGTGCGCGAGAGACTGGCGCCGCCACCATCATCACCTTCTCCTTCCATTTTCAAGACTCCAACTTCGCAGCTTCCTAATAACTACACACAAAGCAATTGTATTTGAACCAATCAATAAAGAAATTTTCCAATATAACAAAAAACCAATAAATTAATCCTTGGCAATTTCCCACAGACTAATAGTTTAATCTTCCCCGATTGCTCTTTTGTCATCCATTTCAGTCACCACCAAATCCTCCAATTTTCATTGAACCCAAAAAACATTCCATTTCGCTCCCAATTGGAAATTTCGGATCGAACCCACATCACAAAACATGAAAAAGATAACAAATTTGAGTCCCCACAGTGAGGACTTACCGGAAAATTCAGAGCTGACACGAAAATCAAATCGATTTCACGACAAAGGTTTGGCGTCGAGTGACGAAGAGGGGGTGGAAGATTGCGTTTTAAATGTAGATAGTGTGGAATGTGGTGATGTCGACGACGACGATGGTGGAAAGAGTCGTCGCCGGCAATGGTGTCTCGAGATAAAATGACGGAAGCTGATTTTGTGCTCATTTTTGTGTATATCGTTTTTGTTTGAGTGAATTACCACTTAATCATAACTTTCACTTGATCCTATGTCATGTTATTTATCGATAAATCATTTATTAAAAATATCAAATTATTTCAAATTTTTATCAAAATCAAAACCAAACAATCCTAAAATTAAAAAAATCATCTTCAAATTAATCAAAATTCACTAGCTCCTCCTTCATTAGAACAAACAGTATATATCCGTCTTAATATTTATTTCGCGGTCAATCCGTCGAAACAAAAAGTGCACATTCATCCTCAAACAATACATCCTTAAAAAATGGATACAGTATATCTCAACTCATCGTCGTTGTCATCACTATCTTCGCTGGTTTAACGGTACACCCATCGTTCAAGTCGACAATGCCATAAACAGTATCCTCCGTTAGTAAACAGTGCACTTGCGTACAAAAAACTGCACACTCTACCAATTATATGTCAACCCTTTGTTAAAAAACAGTGCACTTGAGCACAAAAACAGTGCACTCTAGCCTAACAATGCACTTGCGGCGGCGACGGAGTTCGTCGATTCATGTTCTTGTTTCGACTCCTCGAACTCGTCCTCGTCCTCGTCTTAGTCTCATGACTCAGTCTACGCCTCCCTTTCGTCGTCCAAATCTTCGTTCATTTTCTGTCGTCGTCGTCGTTATCGTCATCACGATCTCATGTCCTGATCAACAAAAGCTGATCAATTTCGAATTAATTCCCGACGTTCGTCGATTCTCTTCGTATTTCGATTAATGTGATCACAATTCCAAATATTTCGTCGAACACCTTCTTTGCATCCTCCGCCGTCCACATTTCGCATGTAAATCCACAATCCCAATCCCCATAAACCATCTCCTTGAATTGATCGATCACAAGAAAACAAAAAATATTACAAAAAGCATCAACATCATTTTAAAAGTACCAAAAATTCTCAAATACAGTTTCATCCACGATGAAACACCAACAATATCAAAAGCACTGTCTTAAAAGAAATCACTTGAATCAACAACTCTAAAATCATCAGTCGATCTCCATAATGTTATCAGAGTCATTATTGAATTGACTTTCTCCAAAGACATCGAAGAACTCCTTCGACTTGTGTTCGTCATCTACAGCGGAGATGGAGGGATCGTGTAAGGAGATCGAGGAGAGATTGCGATGGTGAAACTAATGTGACAGTGGTGGTGGGTAGAGACGAAAACGGATTTGATTGAGGAAGATGAGATTGTGAAACGAAGAGAGACAAACATTGAAATTATATGTTTTAAAAATTAAAATTCCGTATTGATATTTTTGGAATTAATTTTTCAAAACTAATGAAACGGAATGATCATCATCTTGTCATAGTTCTTAACCAGGTGAAGGATAGTTTTGAGAACGTAACGATAGCTTGTACACATTACACTAGATTAAGATGTGTAGATATAGTGATAAGATGACGTCAACTATGAGATAAACATATTTATACACAATGACAACGAATCATGCATTCATTTGTAGAATATGGGAAAAAAGGCATTTATGTGAATGATTAAATTGCCTATATTAAAATGAATGATGATCCATGAAAAATAAAATAACACAACACGATGATAGTATTTTATAAAGGGGATTGTGGGTCTGTAGTAATTGAGAACAAGAAAACTATAATCGTCATTTCAAATTTGAAAAAAACTATCAATTTCTTAAACTTAAAAATTTAAAAATTTTTCAAATGTCTCAAAAAAAAAAAAAAAAACTTGGTTAAGAATTAGATTTTCTCCAGATAATAAAAGTTGATAGTTTTTTTCAAACTTAAAATGACGATTATAGTTTTTCTTAACTTCTGCACATAATAGCGAGAACATTTTTCACTTTATATATTGTTTTTTCATTATGCGGTCATTGGTGTTTGTTTATCCTGGGAAGATAACAAATCGGTTTAGAACTTTTATTATTTTGAGAAAATCTAATTCTTAACCAAGTTTTTTCTCTCTCCAATATATAACTGTACTATTACCTTGAGACATCTCATTCGTATTATTTTGAAACATTGTTTCTCGTATAATTATAATTAGGACTATTTATTTAAAATAAACATATGTCAAGTGGAGTTGATTCAATAATAAATTATTATTTATAAACATGAAATCAATACAAAAAATGATAAGGTTTATGTACATCATTTTGCATGATGTCCTCCCCCACACCATACATTGTATGATTTATGTGGATTTTTTTTTTTACTTATCTAAAATAAGCGTACACAAAATTCAATCAAAAAGCTCGTATTATGAGATTATCTGCACGAAAGGAAATGTACAGTATGGAAAAATACACATGGAGAGGATGTAAGAGAAAACGCATTTGTGTTAAACAATTAACATGTGGAAAAAGAAAATGTGTGCAATAACATTGATGCGTATAGTATGAAAATAACGATTGAGATTTATCTTTATGGATAAACTATTCAAATTAAAACATCTATTTTAGTCTTAATCATTTGTTTTTATTGTTTTAATCTTAATCGTTATTTTCATTGCTTAACACACCTACATTATACTATAATAGACATTTTTTAAACTCTTAACAGGTTAAAATATATGATAATCCAAAAACTTAAATAAAAATACTGGTATGAATCTTAACCAAATTATTATAGTAAATAAAAATATGTTAATCATCTTATTTATTATCGATAATAAATATAAAATCAATATATATAGAACCCACGTTGTAAAATAAGATCCATAAAATCCAATGAAAATTATCTGAACAACTCGATTGACGACATGAAAATGAAAAGATAATAGATAATTAAATCAATACTTGAATATTATATTAAGATTGTACAAATCCAAAAAATCAAACCTTTTGTTAAAAGTAGTTTTATATTTCTTCTTGATTTTAACAGAATTATTCAAACTTTTATCAGGTTGATAAAATCTTAATCGTTATTTTTTTCATATATATCATAATCATACTATGTTTTGAAAAAACTCTTTCTTTTTTAATTGATTTTAAATAAATTTATCCTTAATCAAATCAAAACTATGAGATTGAATAGTTGAAAGAACATTGAATATCAAGGATCACATAAACCCAAGAAAAAATCCTACTTCTCATCACCAAAAAAAAATCTTTCTTGCTTACAAGTCACACCTCAAATCCTAGATTTTCTGCACATATTCAACCAACAAAACTCACATATATCCATTTCTCTCATCCCCACCACACAAAACACACAAGACTGTTTCCTTCATATCCCTCATCTCCACCACCAGCACCACCACCACCATTGGCGGAGCGAGACCCGGTGCCGGGGGCGGCGGAGCAGGAGGGATGTTTCGTATTCCCAAAAGGGTATCCAGAACTAGTCTTGGCGGCGGCGCCGGAGGACCCCAACAACAAGATCCAATTTCACCATCAACTGATAAAAACAGAGCAAACAAACTCAAGATCATCACATCCAATAGTGGTGCTCAGAGCCCAACTGCTTCGTGTTCTTCTCCGACCTCGTCTTCGTTGTCGCTTTCTGTCTCGTCTGCGGCTGCGGCGAGTCACGGTGGTGTTTGGCAGCTTGGATCTAGTTTTGTTGATGAGTTTGATTGGGAGTATTTGGATAATGTTGGTGATGGAAATGGTGGGAAAGGTGAAAGGGTTTGTGAGGAAGATGTGATTTTCGGGGCAACGCCTTCTGAGGATGAAGTTAAATATGCTTTGGCTTCACTGCAAGAGTATGTGGTTTTGTGTTAAGGGTTTCTGTGGGGTTTTGGTTTCTGGGTTGTTCTTGTTGTCGATTCGTTAAATTGAGATTAAAGTTTGGAACTTTGGGTTATGAAATGAGGAATTGTTCTGCAATTTGGTCTTGGAACTTTTTTGTCAAAAAAAATTGGTGAATTGGTTTTGCAATTTCGTTGATTTAGCATGTTTGGGAATGGGTGAATTGGTGTCCAATTAGCATGATTGTACATTGAACTGGCCAAGTGGTGTATGAATTGGGGAAACAACCTAGGTTATTATGTTTAATTAGTCACATATTTTGTATGTTAGATATTGGTGTTTGGTACTGATTCATGGTATATTTTTAACATCCTTTGTATTGGGTTTGTGTATTTTTTATTAAGGGGAAAGACGCTTTTTGCATTACAGAATTATTACTATCTTAAATTGGTGGATCATTTGTTTATTTTCGTGTCTACTGGAAGAGACAAAAGAAACTTAGGCTTTGTATCTTGTTCTTGATTGCTGTTTAATGTTTTGTCTAGATACATACGGCAAATGAAAGTGTAAACGGATATGAAGATTGTGATTCGTTTTCTTTCCTTTCTTTTGGGGAACAAGGATTTGACTTTCTTATGTTAGTGGAGAAATCTTGCGGTCATTGTCTTCCTAATCTTAGTGTCGTGGGCGATTATTTTTTTATTACTTTCACGATTCCATTTATAGTAGTCATGTTTACTTCTCGTTTCTTTTCTTGGAAAATTGTTAAATTTTTTGTCCCTTTTGCTTGTTGATGATTGAATGGTGATTAAGATTTGAAAAATCAATGATGGGGATAAGTCGAAATCAATTAATCATGTGCTCGTAATTTGTAGGGATCATCTAGCCTGACTGATGACTCATTTTAATATAGTGGCTTGTTCTTGAAGCATCGTGATGGTTGTATATCGTTTACTCTACTTTTGAGTTGTGTTCTATAGCCACAAAAATTGCTTCAATCATGGTGTTGAGAGATCACGTCCTTGGCTGCGGAGATCATCATTAGATCAAACATTTGTCATAGGCTGCTACGAAGTTATGTTCAAGTGTTCAACAGCAATTACTTGCATAATTACTTGCTTTATAACCTAGAAAGAAATGCTAATGGTTAACTCTGTTAGTTTGTCTTGCCGATGTTTCTGAACGGTTGATTGGTGCATTAGGGTCTTTCGCCCTGCATTTGGGGGAGATGTAGCAAGCTCTGACCAAGATATGGACGCTCCGGAAGGAGCTTTCAGTCCTGCTGCTAGTATAAAGAGTGTTTCCTCGAGACGTTCTGAGTTAGACTGGATAGAGCCGCCATGGCAGCTGTATGATGGGGGAAGGATGCAAGCTAATGGCGTTAATAGTGTATATGATGCTCTCTATTTATGTGAAACTGAACCAATCTATCAGGTGATTTGATTTTTATTTCTTTCCTTTCGAGTTTTGCTTCCATTGGTAAACAAGTTTAAATGTGACTCCAGTCTATCGGTTTTGCATTGCGTTGATGCGTAGGAGTGACCGAGGACTCTTCCGTTTGGTAGCTCACTACACGAACAATCTAAGTCATTTGGTTCTTTGCAGAACATGGTTGTTTCTCTGTCGTCCGACCAAAAAGTTTGGGAGGCTGTTATGAAGAATGAGGTGGTACGCGAGATCACAGAATCACTGAAAAGTGGTTAGTACTGATCTCTCAGCTTCTATGGTGTTGAAACAGAATTTTTTTGGAAGCTCAATATTTTATACTCCGTATTAACCAATGACTTCTTTGAAAATTGTCGATGTAATTGACAGCCAAGAAAAAGGCTTTCATATCTTCTGGTGATAGTCAAGGTCGTGCTTCTTCGCCAGCCGGTGTACTCAGCTGGATCTTTGAGAACATGAAAGCAAAATTCATGAAGGCTGTTGCGAACATCACAAATCTAGTGGGAGGCTTATTTCAAAATCTCAACCTTGATCATAAGAGCGAAGAGGAGGACGTGGTCTTTCAGCAGCAGCTGAAAACTTCATTTATGCTCACCATTCTGGTCTTGTTCGTCGTCGTCGTTGATCGGGCAAAATCAGCCCCCTGATCAATATGATCACCATTCGGCGACATGACAAATGATCTCCCCATCTGGGGTGATCTGTACAGGATGCTGAAACTCTAGCGTTTGCTGCACTGATTTAGCTTTATATATTCAGACATATGCTAGTTGATAATGGGAACATGTAACTGAAAGATTTGTTATTTCTTTTGCAATTTAATAATTTCTTTCGTTCTGCTTCCGTCTTCAGCGTATCCCTTTTGCTCTATTTACTTGTAAAATGTATTGCAGGATCACATTTTTAACCTCTCCGTAAACTAAATGCTCGTTGGACCAGCTAAGTAACAAATGCTCGTTTGTTCGACCTTGGTTTATGGCAAGGATCGAAAGCATTTGGTGGAATCCAAAAACAGAAACTTCAATTGCAGTGATATAATGACGTTGCGGACAAAAAACTCGAAATCAAAGCAACAGACTTCTAATGGGAACATCTTTAACATTGTGTACATTTTTACAGGCACTAGAAGAACCTCTAACTACTTGCACTTATGCAGCGTGAAGCTGGTTAATAGGCAGCTTAGTGACCCTTGCCCAGTATAGAGTTGATATCTAAGGAGACAACAGCATGCTTGTCGATACGCCCAGTGACATAACAATTTCGTGTTTCTGTGTTCATTGCCACGACGTCTTGGTGAAAATCGCTAGCTGAACCGGGGGAAACCTGAACAAGGACTTGGATATTAGATGCTGGATTACAAAAGCAAAGCTAAGAAGAATGAAAATCTGTTCAAGGTAGAAGCAATTACCCACTACTGCACGAGGATATGGTTCGCAAGCAAAGTTAATGAATGAAACGCATTTGATTCTGCTGCAACACACTCAGGAAGTTGTAGTTTAACTCACATCAAAAAGTGTGTCTCCGAGACGCAACTTGATGGCTCCGCTCTTGTAGACTATCATCTTTCCCACATGGCCTGCGGGCAATTCTTCAAAGCGACAGCAGCGAGTTGAAGCACCGAGCACATTCGAATACTTTGAGGACTCTGGCGACTCTGAGTCGTATGACTTGGTGTTGCCACCTCCCACTTTTCCATTCAGATGGGATGATTTGGAGTCATCAAGTTTTGCTTTCCCTTTCCCTTTTGGATCAAATGAGTTTGTGTTTTCCCTCTCTTTCCCCTCGGCAGTAGCTAGACGCTTTATTAAAGGCATGGTAGGTGGAAACTGAAAGAAAAAGAACTTCCTAGTCTTGCTCTCATCTGAATCCTGTCGTTGGTCAGTACAATATTGTTGATACCGTTATGTATTTACCAATAGATGCATGCGTAAGTATGTACAGGATCAGACTGCCATGTGCGAAACTTACAAATGGAAATATTGGTGCAGAAGGAACTCGAATTAGTTCTATGACAATCATGGATATTTTCTTTCAAAGTAGTAAAGAGAGGAAACAAACCAGCAGTCCCAACTCTGATGCAGCATTCATGGTGCTTTCGTCGTACTTCACCGTTTTCTCATTGTCTTCGGATTCATCTTTGTCCATGATTTCTAAAACGACAAACAAAGGATGATTAAGATCTCTTCTGTACATCAAATGCTAAAATGCAGATTGCAAATGAAATCACAAGTGAGATACAAGAAGCATGTTGACTACAACTTAAAAAAACTCCGGTCACAGCCATCTCTGTCTTGCTCAAGCAAGCTATCATTCATCAAACAGTGAACGTACTACTCTGCCGTTTCTTCAATTTTACTTGGAAAGTTTCACAATTACTTTATCAGGTCTCCAAGAACCATTTCACCTCATTTCCAGTGCTGAACATGTGGGAACGACACTGTCCTGACTAACGATCCCTAGTTAAGTATGCTTATGGTGAAAATACTACAAATACAATGTTTCAGCATGTTCTTAAACGATATTTCATGGCAGTATCAAAAGAGTATTATCGATTCTATTACCTAGGAAGGCAGGTCACTATGCAAGGAATAGAGAACTCATTGTGGTGTCAATACCTGGAGCACTCGAATTCGGCCTCATCCAAGGAATATGGAGAGGAACGTGTGGGTTCTCATGGTTCTAAAATACAGTCAAGAAAAGCAATCAGCTGAATATAGCAATAAGATCCGGATTATGGCAATAAAACAAGGCTATCACTGGCGTTATTTCTATCCTACCCAAGGCTCTGTGTAATTTCCCTCGTTTTCTGAAGCTGAGGCCCCATCAATATCCATTAACCTTTCATCCCTCTCATAGGGTTCATCCTTTGCAATAGAATTGACATTGCGTTGTGCCTTCATCAGAGACAGCATCCTGCTTTCCACGTTGTTATCATTTGTCGAATCACCATAGATGTCTGAAGTGGATGGTGAGGCTCCAGGGCCATATGCAACTTGTACCGAGGCTGTGGATTCAAATTCAAGAATTAAGCGGGAAATACAAGCTAACGTCTCGCTAGGAGCTTCCGGTGTGGGTGGTGGGCCCTCCATGGTCCTTAGCGGCTTGCCAGGCCTTGTTTTGAGTATACGTTTCTTAGTTCTTACAGTCGAGAAACTAACCCTACCAAAAGCTGAAACCTATAATGACCGAGTTACATTCTTTGCAACATAACCAACACAACTATAAACGATTGCGAGAATGCGAAAGGGACGAGTTTATAACCATCATTGTGCATTTTCTAATGAAAAA
This sequence comes from Drosera spatulata, assembly GCA_035668315.1. Classification (NCBI taxonomy): domain Eukaryota; kingdom Viridiplantae; phylum Streptophyta; class Magnoliopsida; order Caryophyllales; family Droseraceae; genus Drosera; species Drosera spatulata. The sequence goes on from JAOVYX010015195.1 coordinate 64,589, forward strand.
TCCTCATGAAGAATCCACAACCAAAGCATTTTGGCTCAACGGAAAAGAAAGCAACTTACAAGTCCTTTCGACTTTGGGGCCAGTTCTCTGAAAATTTTCCTGTCACCAGATTTAAGAGTGAGGTAAGAGTTTAAAGTGGAAAATCGACTAAACCAAGTGAATTAGCGTCTTTTAGGGAGCAGGGAGCAACTTGGACCGACATACAAACATATGAATAGGGCTAGGGCTATAAGAAAGCTCGTTAAGCTCGAGGCTCGAATTGAGCTCGTCTCATTAAGAGCTCCTTCAAGCTCGTTCGATACCTAAACGAGCCGAACACGACCAAAATCATCAGCGTCTTTTAGCCAAACAAACGAGCTTGAGCATTACTCCTGTTCAGCTCGAAAAGGGCTCGAGCTCAGGCTCGAATAAATAAAAGCTCGATAACAGGTCGAAATATATACAATCAACTAAATCTATTCATATGTATCAAATATATGTTAATTATATTTCATAAAAAAACTATTTTATATGATTTTTTCTTTCAAAGTTGAAACGACTAAAGCCGTAAACGAGCAATAAACGACCATTGACAAGCCAAGCTGTAAACGAGTTCTAAAGAGCCTTCAATGAACGAGTTTCTAAACGAGTCGAGCTTTTAACGAGCTTGAGTGAGCCTGATCAGATCAAACACCTAAACAAATTGAGTCCGGCTCAGCATGAACTCGACTCGTTCGGCTTGTTTTACACCCCTACGTACAAATACTATAGTTGTGAACTAAAGAAAGAAACTAAACGGATTGTTAACAATACTTTACAATGAATCGTATATTTGCTTTCTTTAACTTACAATGTGAAACATTGCTCTACTCCATCTTTAAATGTGAAGCTTCAAAAGGAAAGCTTATCATATACGTTGTCATGACGTCACATAGAAATAATTTATCTTATTATTAATTTAGCTAACGTGTCACACACCTTATAAATATAAGATGTAACACATCTATACAATATACTAAACAAATTGAGTTTACTTAATCTTCAATTGAGATCATTTAATCTTTGACGTTTAATTTTTGATCCAAAAAACTAATAAATTAGAAAATAAATACAATTAATGGTCAAATCAAAAGAAAAAGATTGATTCAATAAAATTTATTGATCATTCGATATATTTTGATTGAATTTATTAGATAAATATTTATTTAAATATCTATCAAATATGCGATTAATATTAAAAGATAATTTAAACAATTAATAAAAATAAACGTAGAAAATTATCCAAACATACATTTTTGAAAAATTAATTCCAAAAACATCCATGCAGGATTTTAATTCCCAAAATATACAATTTCAACGTTTCTCTCTCATCCTCCCACAATCTCATCCTCCTCTACCAAATCCACCTTCGCCTCGGCCCACCACCACCGCGACATCATCTTCACCTTCGTAATCTTTCCTTGATCTCGTTGCACGATCCTTCTATCTCCGCTACAGACGACGATTAGGCTTGTGGATTTATATGCGAAATGTGAACGGTGGAGGATACAAGGAAGGTGTCCGACGAAATGTCTGAGAGGAACAATGTTGATCAAATGTTAAGCGATTTTGTTGTAAAGGTTTTGTGTTTTTTTTTTTTTCATTGTTTTCTTCATCATTAGAATATTTTTTTATAGTGCAGCATGTGTGAATAAAAATATTTTTCCCTTCAGGCGCTCTGTTTTTTTTCTTCAGACACTCTGTTTTTTTCTTCAGGCGTTCTGTTTTTTTTCTTCAGACGCTCTGTTTTTTTCTTCTTTTTTTTTGCTTCAGGCGCTCTATCTTTTTTTCTTCAGGCGATCAGTCTTTTTTTCTTCAGGTTCTCAGTCTCTTTTTTTTCTTCAGGTGCTCGGTTCTTTTTTTTCTTCAAACGCTCTGTTTCCTTTTGAACGGATGCTCTGTTTTGGGATTCCGACGAGGTGGTTGGATTCCGACAAGGTGGCCAAATTTCGACAACGTCTCCGACCAGGCGGTCGGATTCCGACAACGTCTCCGACAAGTGGTCGAATTCTAACGAGGTTTGCGACAAGATGGTCGGATTCCGACGACGATGGTCGAATTCTGACCAAGATTCCGACGACAGTGATCTGATTTCGGTCAAGAATCCGACGGCAGTTGAGTAATGATAGGGGTTGAGGTGAAGATGAAAATAAGATTAGGGATTTAAATGAGATTGATGAATTGTATGTTTTTTGAATTTAGATTGCTTATGTATCTTTTTGACATTTTTTTCAAGTTTTTATAGTTTTGGATAAAAACCCCTAATAAACGGAGATAATAATATTTCATTAGCAAAATATTTGACAAAAAAAATGATTCATGAGTATTACTCTATCGCTACTATATTAGTTAAAAACGTTATATATATCATATCTCTGTTTTATCTTATGACCAACGTATATTATTGCACGGACGGATAGACTAGTTCGTCAGAGCAAGGTGTAGACTGACATGGTCCCATTATTGTGGTTGTTCAACCCATATCCTTTAAATTAAATAACACACCTTCTCATCTTTAAGAAAACACCTTTTTCCTATTTTCCTCTAACAAACCATCTTTATATTTCCAATCACATATCAGAAACTGAATAACGAAGAGAACAGAAATGCTTACATGGAGTCGCCTCAATAGTCGCTGAGCCTCAACGTTATCCTCAGCCGCTTCTCTATCAAAAACACCAACAAAAAAAAATAATTCACCCAACAAATCAAATCTATACACAAATTCGTTATAAAAAAAATCTATACAAATTCCTAATAAATTCAGCTTAATTACTCCGTGCGTTGAGCAGCCGTTCGCGTTTGAGATTTGCGTTTTGGTGCCTTTGGAACAAACCGCATCTAAAACAAATAAAACAAAATCGAACGTATAATCTTAATTTATACAATTTAGAAAATGAAATAAAAAAATTTAACAGTATATTGTGATTTGTGAACAGACCTTTCGACCGGAGCCCGAAGATGAAGGTTTGTTTGGATCCATGGCGGAGATCGAACCGAAGATTTTGGGGACGGGATCGGAAATTTTCTGCAAAAATGAAGATGGGAAGCCGTTAGATTCAGGCGGTGGTGGTGAGTCGTTGGAGGATTAGGGTTCCGGTGATTGGATGTAGAAGACGATGCATAAAAATGAAGGAAAAATAAAATAGAGAGGAAAAAAAACCCAGGACCTGAAAAACCTTATGGAGGAGGAACCCATCAGAAAAACTGCGGATTTGTAGACCTAACGTCGAGCAATAAAAAATTACACATTTGTACCTGAACTTGAAAAATAGTTTACTGCACAATGAAGATTTTAATATTTTCTCTATTAAAAAAAAGATTTTAATATATTCAACTTTGTATTCAAATCTTAAAATGAATCTTCAAAATTATTTTAACATGATATATGATCTTATCTTGTAATTCACATACGCTTTGCATGCGAACAATGATCTTGTTATGTTACATGAGAGGAGATTTTCGTCGTTAAATGAATGTTGAAGCACATGAACCAGAGGCTAGGTTTCCTCGACATAGAGATAGTTTTGTGCTTCTCGTTGACTGTTGCTATTTCAGCAGTCAGGCCTTCATGTTGGTGATATGGTAATGCAGCTCACTGTGAGAAGGGATCAGCAAACACATTCAGAGATGACTGGGGAGGATCTGTCGAAGCTTTTCCACAACTCGTTAGATCTACTCGGACGAAACCGCTCCCTTCTTATATGAGGCAGGGGATGTTCTATTTTATGTAAGAAATAGAAAATAGAAATTGTTCGAGATGTCTGAAGAGATATTTGAGTGATTGAAAGTCTCGATCTTGAAAAATCAGTACAGAAAAAAACAATCTAGGATTCGAATCCCTTTCTTTTTTTATGCGTTAAGAAAATTCATTTTGGTATTTGTCAGTCATGTGGATTACAAGGCCCATGCTATTTGCTCAGACATTCCAAGCAAAGAGATCATGGTAGAATCGTTCTCATCGCTCAATACGAGGATTTGAGAGGTATGCAGAGATTATAAGTTCTTAACAATATGCTTTTCACTTCTCACCATCTATCTGGTCATTGGAGGAATCTTAGACGCTTGAAAAAGCCCTCCAAACACCTATTCTCGATGGTCACAGGTGACTCGTTGGTGCCTCAGACGCATCACCTTGGCCACACATCCAGAAATATCAGACCACACATGTATACGACCACAGTGAGGTGAAAGCGAGAAACCTACCCGTGAGCAGATAATGAGTATTACCAACATACATGTCAGAAACCTAAGCCTACGATTAACTTGTTAGTTCCAAAATCCTCAACAAAGATCATCACCTAAGTTAAATGAGGGCTGAAGAAGTGGAATGAGGATACGACCATTCCCTGAATATGTAAGCAGCAAGACAGCAAAACAAACCATCTATTATACACCGTTAAGATATAGAATGCTATCGTTAAATTTTATTAAAAAAATATTACAATCTTTATAATATCTATTATATATATATATATATACCCAAAACTATTTTGAAAAACGAACATCAAAACATAAGATACCATCAATTTTTCTAAATATTAATTTTTATTAAAAAACCAAAAAAAATCATGATAGTAAAAAAAACCTACCTACGTTGAGGATTTTTATTCCGTGTTAAATACCCGACAACCAATACGTAAAAAATCCCGTTACCTAAGATGATGTACATAAGAGATTGAAATGACACCGTTATATTCATATAACCGACCCCATTTGATAGGATAAATGTTTGATTTATTATTATCGTAAACAACAAAAAAAAAATCATTACAATCTCATATGGGAGAACTCCCAAAAACAAAGATTATAAACAATCTTATTCGTATAAAAAAGATTACGAAAAATCCTACTATTATCATTATATATATATACACACAAAAAAAACAAACATTAATAAAAACACAACATTACAAAATCAAAATAAAAACATATAAATTCACAAAACCACGATCAAAATAAAAACATATAATTTAATTAACACATAGACATATCAAAAGATCATAAACAATGCTATTATTTAATATATAGAAAAATAAAATAATCGTTAAAAACCTGCACTGCATGGCAGGATGGTAATCTAATAATTAAAACAAGCACTGGCCATGACAGAAAAACTGATCATCTGATGGATCCATAGGTTATCGTTCTGTTACCAATCCAACCCAATTACCAAAATCGATCGATGACAAACAAAAGGTTGACTCGCATAATAATATCTAGCTAATCCCGTCATGTAGAACCATGTCGCGATTGTTCAACTCAACATATATATACCGAGCGTCTTTCAACCAATCCAACTCCACTAATCCAAGGAAAGCAAAGAGATGATTCACTCAATCTTTCAAAAGAAGCAAAATTTAAACCTAAACTACCAAATTGAAAGCACATTCATGCATGAGGAACCGCTAGCTTCCCTATTTCCTGAGGCGTCTAATATCTCAGAGGTCTGTTCATAACTTTTGGGAGAGCATTTTTGGAAGAAACCAAAGCCCTTGATCAACGGCCATCGGTTGCCCATCATCGTCCTTCACCAGATGACCAGACTGACAAAACTTGGACACCTTTATCTACACCACCTCCTTTGGGCACATTAAACTCACAACAAAGGTTAGCACGTTAGGGAAACTGATAGGTTCGAAGCTAATAAACATGAAGATAGATTATAACCGCAGGAGAGTCCATAACCAGGTTTACGATAATCAGTCATTTATTGGCAGATTCTGTGAACAGTGACACTAGGGCAAACTGATTGTTTATGCTACTCTCCTCTAGTTCCCCAAAATTTCTCCTAGTCTCACAGAAAACTATTCATATGATGTCAGTGATCAGAAAACTACTCAAATCTTCCAGAGATCTGGTTATATAGGGAAGGGAAAAGGACGAAAGGCTGAAATCTCAAATTTAGGAACCTGACCACAGAAAAGGGACCTCAAGTCCCACCCTGCCAAAACGCAAACTCAGAAGGAATACATCAGAACAAGTTTAGAAGAAATCAAATACTCATGTAAAAATGAGAACTTACGTATACCAATCTCTATCAGGCCTCAAATTATTTAAAATGAGAACCCCGAATGGAGCGCCGCAATGGCGATGCAGGACTGAGGACGAACTTTGCTCCACAGTAACCACACACACAACATTAGAAGATGAATATCACAAGTCAAACAACAAGATTAGAATGAAAGACAACAAGAGGCCTGTCAAGCCCATAACAAAGGTTAGGCTTTTATAATAGCATAACAGAATATAAATCTTAAAGGAATTGGGGACGAATGCAACAAGAAGCAGACAGCGCCATGAGCATCCAACAGAAAAACAATACTGAAAACAAGGAAGAGAAAGCAAAGATAAGAAGTTGGCATGGCTGAAAATTGATTTCCACCTCCAGGCATCACTGCAAATGTCATAACAGTACAGCAAGGTTAAGAGGTGAGCCGTAAACTTCCAACAAGTCATGCCAACAGGTAAGTAGTAATCAGGTTGATAAGAGCTCCGAAATCCTGTAAAGATATCACAATAGTAACAAAAAACCAGTGTCAGAAGATGTAACATCAATGTAAACACAAAATACAATCTCAAATATTTGGTTAATGAATATCAAAGGAAAAAGGAAAAAGGAAAAAGGAAAAAGGAAAAAGGAAAAAAAGAAAAAAGAAAAAAAAGGAGAGGAAATACAAGTCCTTCCATAGGGGAGATGATGCCTCATCAAGCAGTATTGTAAAAATGCTGCAACAGACTAATGCAGTTCCAGTTAGGACCACAAGCAAAAATTGAGAACTGATAAAAAGGTAATAAAAAATAATATAGAATCCCAAGCATGCCAATGAACTAAAATAAAACTATTTAATCGCAAATCAAAGTAGTAAATAAATTATGAAATAACAAATTTGTTTCAAAATAGGTTTACGAAATTTCTCTAAATTACAGCTGCAGATAATATTTTTAATTTCCCTTTGCTTTCAGAAAAAGGAGTTGATTTATCAAGAAGCTGTAAACCCTTTTTGGAGTTGATTTGTCAAGAAGCTGTAAAACCTTTATATAAAAAGGAAGAGTTGACAGTAAACAAAAAATAGAGAAATCAGACAAAAAGGAAAGAGCTCCAAATATATGCCTTGACTAACTTTCATCATAACCAACTCCTAGAAAACTCAAGTTTAAACAAAAGAAGTGCAGTAACGAAGCTTTATATGTCAGGTCATTGACTAAAAGCTTTACAGGACAAGCAAATGTAATGGTAGAAATCCCATGTGAGGTTGTCACTACATGTAAGTCATTACCCAAATTTCGCATACACCCTCTGCTACCAACTCAAAGAAGTGATGTGAACCTGGCACGGGAAGGTGAACCACGAGATTCCTAACATTCTATGAACACAACTCATAGAGAGGTCAGAGGTCAGACTTAAGAAACAACAGTTGGCTAGATCAACATGGATGGATAAAAGAAAGATGCTGAAGGACAATCACCTTACCAACACAGCAAAGTGAAATGACCTTGTGAAAGAAAAACAGCCAAAGGGAAAATAAAACCATTTGTTAGACTGCTTAGGCAACCAGATTTCCAACAAGAAATCTGCGACGCCGATCTCGGGTTGCAGAAAGGCCAATGATATGAAGAAGGGTCAGAAAACAAATGAATAAAGAAAAAGGCAACAGCAACAATAGCAAAGCCCACAATCACACAACAGATTAGCAAGATAGGCATTCTGCTACAGCTGTACAACAGGTGCAAGAAAACAATTGTAGCTTTATAATCCAGGAGTGTGCATTCTTACCAGCATGGGTATGGAGCCCATAGGCGTGATCATTTCAAATCCCCCATGAACTTCTCATACTCCAAGTCTGCTCCTTGAGGGGCTTTATCTGAAGATGAATTGGTAGCCCAGGGTGCGTTGGCCAGGCCCTGTGGTTGGTCTGATGATGATGGAGGCGGCGGAAGAGGTGCACCTAACCCATAGTAAGACGGATATCCCGCCGAAGAAGGAACATATGATGGCAACACACTTGGTGCCATAGGAGGAGGAATAGAATTCCCATAAACATGAGGTGGCATAGGCTGCATAGATGATCCAGGTTGCGACTGCACTCCAGGAGGGAAGCTTTGCTGTCCTTCACTAGTTGTAACATTCTGCGGGGCGGGAGGATACGGTGCACCGTAGGGGGGTATATGTGGATACTGAACAGGAGGGTAATAGCTAGATCCTGGAGGTGGAGGAGGGTAAGCAGCATACGGAGGAGGAACAGGAGGCCCCCAAGGGACCGGAGCCCCATAGCTGCCAGGGGGATTGGAGCCTAGAGGACCACCCGCAGTAAAATGCTGTGATGGATATGCACCTTGGGGTAGACTAGCGGCAGGGGATGCAGGAGTTGGGGGAGCTGGTGGAGCTTGAGGCACAGTAGGCTGAGGCGGCTTCCCAGCGACTCTTACAGCAATTGTGCGGCCTTCCAGGCGATATCCATTCATGCTAGTAATAGCAGCATTGGCCTGTTCGACAGTGGAGAACTTCACAAAGCCATAACCCTTGCTCAATTGAGTGATTTTATCCTTGATCACCTTGGCCATGACAATATCACCAAAAGGCCGAAACAGTGTGACCAGGCCATCATCGTCCATAGTAGGAGGTAAGTAACCGATATACAAATTCGAATCATCCACTTCCTTCGCCTTCAATGCATAAGAACCCAAGCCCGGATGAGCACTGACCGCACCATTACCACTCTGCCATGGAGGATTGGTTCCTGTACTGTCCGCCCCAAGAGCTAGAGTGGCGGAACTCTGCTTGATCAGCGAATCGGGAACTGAACCCCCTAGCTCCGCCAAAAAGCTCTGATATTCATCATCCATCTTCTTTCCAGTCGTGCCCTTAACCGGACAATCAATAGTTGGATGCCCGCCATCACCACATATTTTGCAGGAAACATCGCTCTTAAAGGTTGAATGTCGAGATGGGCATGCATACTGGCGATGCCCCGGCTCACCACACAACCTACAATACTCCTCATCCCTTATGGTACCATTCAGAGCAGCAAGCTCCCTAAGCTGCTGCCTCTTGTGCTCATTCAAAACCTCATCAACAGGCTGCAATAGCTTCTCAACCATCCCCGCCGCAGCATCCAGTGCTTCCTGTGTATCAGCTTCCACTAAAACATGCAAATCCTCGTTCTCATAAGGATCCGGCTTCAAGTCACGCTTCTGCTGCATCCGGCCTTCCTTGACCGAACCCTTTCCCCTAATCACAATCTTCGCCCCAGTCTCCCTCTCCATTCTTTTCTGCGTGTTCCCTCTCGGACCAATTATCAGCCCAATAAAATTATATCCCGGAAACTCCTTTTGGGGTATATACAGCTTCTTCTGAAGCTTTGGAGGCCTATAATCCGCAGGAGGCTTAAACGACGGGTTCTTCTTCAGAATCTGCGAAATAATCTCCTGCCTCTCCCTATTCAACTTCTCACGAGCACGATACTCCCTCGTATTAATCCTAATCCCCAAATTATCATAAACAGGTTCCGGAGAAGGCGACCTAGTGCCCTCAGGCCTATCATCCAACGGCAACCCGGACTGCAACTTCCTACTAATCTCAAGCAACCTGCTATTCAACGCTTGCACCTCGGGATCAAACTCGATCCCTCCCATGAAATCAGGCAACTGAATCAACGGCTTAGGCTCCTCGTCCGCCCACCTCGTCTTCCTCTTCCTCCCACCAGTCCCACTCGCATCACCACCACCATCACCGCCACCGCTATTCCCCTCCGGCTCCACCGGGTCCCACCTGCTTCGTCTCCGCCTCCTCCTGCTCGTCGTCTCCTCCTCCCCGCCCGACTGATCCTTATCCGTCGTCCCGCTGTTCGTGTTCGTCAACCCAGCACTCTCCGACAACAACAGCATCCGCCTCTGACCCTCCGTCGCCTCCAATTTCTCCTGATTCAAAGTACTCCCGTTTCCAAAATCGTATCCATTCCCAAATCCATTCGAATTCGGATCATCTCTGATCGAATTCCTCGATTCTTGATGATAAGAATCGTGATTTGTGTCCGCCGAAGTTGGATGGTGTGGATCGTATGGGGCTAGGGTTTGTGGGGGGTTTTGGGGATCTGAGAGCGAGGATTCCATTGGATGATGAGGATTGAGATAGCTGAGAAAGGATGATGATGATTTGGGTGTGAGGGAGATCGATGGCGAGGGGTTTGTGCGATTAGGGTTTCGAGGAGTTGTCGATTTGGGGATCCGATAGCGACGACTACACGGGCGTTTCCTCGGTTCACGTTAGTTGATGGAACTAGAACTTTCCGGGCGCTGTATTTATCTTTGATGCTTTGCACCATATGTATCAGTCTCAAATTCTAATTGGCCGAAATCATTATAGAGTTTATCGAATTAAATTTTTTTTTTCTGAAAGCATCCAATTAAATCTATTAGGTACTTGTTAGAGTTTATCCAATTGTAGAGTAGTCTTTCAGTATAATAATAAATTAATATTTAATGTTTCTTAAGTTATTATTTTTTTCGTTATATATTAATTATAACATGTTAATTGACAAAAAAATTATACATATGTTAAATTTATATGAAATTCGATAAACAAATAATATTTATTATAAAATATTTTTTTCGTTTCTTAAATTTTGCAACGTTTTTCTTTCATGTACGATTCTGTAAACAATTTGTGGGATTTTATTACTCATATAAATAATATATTCTATTTATCTCAGGTTATAATACATGACGTATTTATGATATTTTCTTCAAAACAACATTTGATCATCTTATAATATCAATCAAAACTTATATCATCTATTCAAATAATATCTATAAAATACGATTTCTTATAAAATAATAATATCTATATATCCAGATAAAATAATATAAAATATATATACAACGAATGAAATATGAAAAAACATAAATTTATCTATCGAGTACGGTTTCTTATAACTAGACTGTCCTGGGAGAACAATAGGATATGATAAAGATTATATGGGCCACGGGCCGTGGGCCGTGGCCGTGACAGGTTCATCCATTCAAACCCACCAAGTCATCCACGTAACTGCCAACGTCACTCGGACACCCAATGCGTCTCGCCCCTTCCACAGTCCTCCGCCGTCTCCATCATCATCCGCTCCTCCTCCGATCATCAGTCTCCTTCTCTATCGCGGCCAAATCCGAGCCGTTGATTCGTAGAATCTCATCTTTCTCCTCCACCGTTGGATTAAGCTCATCGACTCGTCCACGTGGTACGATCAGAGCCGTTGCTGCAATTGCAGGCTCCGAGGTGAAGGCGATGGTGAAGGCCATTAGGGTTCATGAGCTCGGCGGCCCCGAGGTATAGCGCGGCTTGAGTCTATGTTTGTTGTTCAATGTGATGATGATGATGAATTACGATGATGATCGGTGGTTTTGTGTAGTGTAATAAGCAACACGTGTGATTGAATGTTTATGTTTTTGTACGAATACGTGAGTTATCGGGTGCGTAGATGCAAGTTTATGTGAGAAAATTGGTTCTTAAGCGGGTGCGGTGTTGCGAGATGTGGCATTCTGGTTCTGATTGATAAATTGATGGGTAGTGATCCTTGTGTGGGACACATGAACTGATTATGGAAATTAGTATTTGAAATGAGTTCATAGGAATTCGTTGAAGCAAGGAATGAATTATCAGTGGATGTGTGGATTCATTAGGAGGGTTCGATTGGAGCCTTGCGATGGAGTATGGAATATGCAGGAGGAACTCTTCGTTTGCCCTTGGTTTTGGCGAATGCTTGTGGTTGTTTACCATACTTCCAAGAAGGAAGAAAAAAGATGAGTTATGTTCACAATATCGATGAAAAGACGATTAGAATCCAATGATGAGAATGGGAATGGACCATGGTATGCAGTTGATTCTTTGGTGTTCTACTTTGTGGGCTTATGATGATTTGACATGTTAGTACCTGCAAGCGAAGGTCACTGATGATCTCTGAACTTTTTTTGGGGGACCTAGCATCAAATTGGATTGGCAATGCCAAGGTTGCCGAATAGTTTCATAAAACCTCCCATATCTTTTTTAGTGTGATTTGTTCTGGCTTCTTTGTCTTGACTACAAAGTTCCTTGTTTTGGTTCATCAGATGAAGAAGATGTATGTTCTCTTCAACATAAGTATTATTAGATGTAAGCTGCACACATACTTTAGTAATTACAACTAACAATTGATCATTTACCCCTGCATGACAATCAAGATTTCCTGGTGGTGATGGGCAATAATTCCTTTATGCCTGTTTTTTTTTTTTTTATTAGAACGATGAAGCATGTATTTACTTTGATAGTCTGGTTCTGAGTCAGATGATATTTCTTGAATTTGTCGTGGGTGTAATAGGTACTGAAATGGGAAGATGTGGAAATAGGGGAGCTGAAGGAGGGTGAGATCCGTGTGAGAAATAAGGCAGTTGGGCTGAACTTCATTGATGTTTACTTTCGCAAAGGCGTTTATCCAGTTGCGTCACTGCCATATACTCCAGGTTTGTTTGCCTGCTTATTCCCTAAATTCTTGGATGCTCGGCATCCTGTGATTTTTGGAATTCAAAGAATGAGGGTTTCAGCAAATCCATTCATCTTTTGCAGGAGTAGAGGCAGTAGGTGAGGTGATTGCAGTTGGCCCTGGGCTCACTGGTAGGCAGGTTGGTGATCTCGTAGCCTATTGTATGAGTCCAATGGGGTCATATGCTCAAGAACAGATCCTTCCAGCGAGTGCTGTTGTCCCGGTTCCAGTTTCAATTGATCCTGTCGTGGCTGCATCTGTGTTGCTCAAGGGTTTAACGGCTCATTACTTGGTCCGTCGTACTTACAAGGTAGCCAGCTTATCTAGTTTCATGAAGAAACTTGGACAATTATCTACACAGATATGATGAAAGTCCGTAATGTAAAAATCGTATTTGGTTCTTCACGTTGTTTACATCTTGAATTTAACTGTTCTTGAGATTCAATCTAAGCATGTAAAATTTCAGGTTGGACCTGGCGACACAGTTCTTGTTCATGCTGCCGCTGGTGGCACTGGGTCTTTGCTCTGCCAATGGGCAAATGCCCTTGGTGCAACTGTCATTGGTACTGTCTCGACCAAAGAGAAAGCAATCCAGGCCAAGGACGATGGATGCCACCATGTTATCATCTACAAGGAGGAGGATTTTGTGTCACGTGTCAATGAGATAACTTCCGGCAAAGGGGTTGGGGTCGTTTATGATTCTGTAGGGAAAGACACCTTCCTGGTAATTTTTTTCCCTGCTACGTTCCTTGTCATTGTTCATGTGAACTCTTTACTAGTTAGTTACTATTATCCGCTGTATTCATTTAGTTATTACTGACATGTACTGATCAGAATGATTAATAATAAACTTGTGATTTTATGATCAGTCTAGTATTCTGTGATACAATCCATTCAGGGATCACTGGCATGCTTAAAATCTCGGGGCTACATGGTTAGTTTTGGGCAGGCATCTGGCTCACCCGATCCAGTTCCCCTGTCAGCATTAGGTGCGAAATCCCTCTTCTTGACGAGGCCTTCTCTCAAGCACTACACAGAAACCCGAGATGAATTGCTGGAAGCTTCTGGAGAGTTGTTTGCCAATGTCGTTTCGGGCATCCTGAAGGTACGCGTGAATCACAAGTATCCTCTTTCACAGGCTGCGCGGGCACATGACGACCTCGAGAACAGAAGAACATCTGGATCTGTTGTGCTGATACCGGATGACTAGTGTTAGGAAAATCTAAATTCCAGGAATGCGTTGCTTGGTTGTACGTGCAGAAACATGACTGTTGGACTGAATCTTAATGTATGTTGAAGATTTCTTCTGTGGGTTTGTACGTGCAGAAACATGACTGTTGGATTGAATCTTAATGTATGTTGAAGATTTCTTCTGTGGGTTTGTACGTGCAGAAACATGACTGTTGGATTGAATCTTAATGTATGTTGAAGATTTCTTCAGTGGGTTTGTACGTGCAGAAACATGACTCTTGGGGAATTTTCAGCTGGATTTGATGATAGACGTCTATGCTTGTGAACTAATGTCTATAGTGTAGCGTGTGCGGCACACATTGTATGACAAATGCAGGCCTTTGCTATGCGCTCGAGTACATCCGTTACGTGTGATGAATAATTTCTACATATGCGTTGTGAAATTGAGATGCATGGATAACAAGTGTGTTAATTGTAGAAGTCTCTGGTATTGCTTTACATCGCAATCATGTAGCCCAACTTTTGATTGCTCCCTGTGTTCATGTTTGGCTCTGGGCTTCTCTGGAACTTGGGTCACACGTGTCAATGATGGCAATGGAGACGGTCATTCATTGGATTCAATCATTTGGATATCCTTGATTGATGTGTCCCTTCATTCTAACGAATTGCCATGTCTTTTCCTTAGGACCTTATCGTATAATCCTTCCGCCACTCTAGAAGGGTTCGAATCGTTGGATATCATACTAACACGAATATCTACGTCCATCTGTATTGAAATACGTAGAGGGTTCGATACTATACTAACGTGAAAATACGTACCAATGAAACCTATATGTTGATTCGGCAAAATGGTTTGTCTTTATTTTCAATTCCTTAAATAGATGGAACAAAAATAACAAACAAAAAATAATAAAAAAAAGTAATTTTCTCTTCTTTTTTTTAATCCTTTTTATCAAAATACAATATTCCATATTTTCTTTCTAAAAAGGGTGGGACAAAACTCAGAACAAAAATGAATAATTCCAAAGCAATTTTCCTTTATAAAAAGGGTATGACTAAATCAAAAAATTGATCTATTGCTAATTCCAGGGCTAAAAAAGTGATCCTGGCAACGACGTAAAAAACTTGATGCGTGCAAAATATGAATACAAAAGATCGCAAGTGCACGATATTGTATCAAATAATAAAGTAGTGAGTTAAATATCGTCTTTAAAGGGATTGATTGTATTACTATGTCGTTTCTACGTTCTATGTCGATTCAAACGATTGAAAAATCTCAAAATTTTTGTTTTGATTAACTAAACTAAAAGAATATGAAATCGAAACTAATTACAAGACAAGCGATGATAATGTAAATCTAGGGATTCGATTTTACCAATTCTTGTGTCAAGATTCGGTCTTTATCAAATTCTTAAGTTAGTCGTTCATTCGCTTGATAGTGGAGATTTCGATAAGTTAACCAATTGTCTCTCTCAAAATCAAAAGATAGTTCCTTTAACGACAAACACGTTATGTCTCTATACGTATCAAATCGTCAAAGAATCATTAAGCACAAGGAATTCTCAATTTTGACTACGCAAGTCACGCATTAAATGTTGGGAATAAAGTCTCTCCCTAAAACGGATTCTTTCAAATATTTAGTTTTGATGCTACATAAGAATGGAGGAATTGATGCAGATATTGATCATAGGATTTAAATAGATTGGCTGAAATGGAAGGGCGCTTAAGGGGTGCTATGCGATCCTATAATACCTATCAAGTTAAAAGGAAAGTTTTATAAGACAGTTATTCGATCAGCGATGCTGTATGGGTCAGAATGTTGGGCAATTAAGTGACAGCATGTACAAAATATGAGTGTAAACGAGATGAAATTATTAAGATGGATGTGTGGACATACAAAAATAAATTGGACATACAAAAATAAATAGGATACGAAATGAAGTTATCAGACAAAAAGTGGATGTGGCTCCAGTAGAGGATAAGATGAGGGAGTCACGACTAAGATGATATGGTCATGTGAAACGCAGGTCAGTCACAGCTTCTGTTAGGATATGTGAAATTTGGGAGTTAGCACATGTCAAAAAAAGAGAGGACGAAGGAGACCTAAAAAGACCATGAGAGAAATATTGAAGTATGATATGGCCTATTATAATCTTACAGAAGATGATGTACATGACATATTGGAATGACGCCGTCGTATTCATGTAGCCGACCCCACTTGATGGAATAAAGGTTTGATTTGTTGTTGAAGTCACGCATTAAATATCTCTATTACGCGTTCAACCTACGGTATTCGATATTAGGTCTAAATCCTAATCCTTCTCTCAAAGCAATCAAGATTCACAATTCAATCATTTAGTCATCAAACACAAGAAAGCATTAAGAACAAACATCGAACACGTTAACCAATTGAACAATAACGTCTAACAATCAATAACAAAAACAAAACCTTTCAACAAGAATGGGTACATCATCACTCTAGAATGAGAATTAGTTCATGATGAACGACACAAACAATGCAACAAGAATGAAAAACATGATCGAAGAATCAAAAGAAAGAGTAAACTCAATGACGGTTCGCTGAAATCGTCTTCGTCTTTCTAGTCGTCTTCAAATCTAGATCTCCACGCTCGATGTGTGTTGTTATGTGCAAAAGTCCACCAATTATCTCGCAGATATCAGGAATCTCCTCTAAGTCAAAATATTACAAGAGCATATAAAGGAGATTACAAAAATTCAAAATGAAAACCAAATATTCTTCAAATCTTGTCGGGTTTCCGTTACATCTGTAACGACTCACAAAGAGGGTGTAACCGACACTGGTTGTTCAATAATTTTCAGTTGTCCTCCGTCACAGGTGTAATGGTTCTTGCGTCCGGGTGTAACACCACTGTCTCATTTGTTGCCTTACATTCTTGATTTCACTCATCAAAAGCACTCGTCCTTACCTCCTTTCAAGATTGAATGCATCCAATCTACCATACCAAAGTTTTAAAGGAAAATATGGAGTTCAAGATGATAAAAATCACTCCAAAAGCCATCAATATAGGTATAATGGATAAAATACTAAAGAGAAATCATGACAATATCTGAGTAGTTTAGACACTTAACAAACTCCCCCAAACTTGAATTTTTGCTTGTCCCCAAGCAACAAAGATGAAATGAAACAAACCTGATGGGCATAACGTGCTGAACTCTAACAATCAAGTGTCGTAGTTGAGTCACTCATAAGCCAATTCATTATTTTTTTCTCGATACATCTTATCACCAAACTGTTTTCAGGACTAAGTATCGCTCATCATCTCACATGATCGTGAGGATCATTATACATATATACTCAAATAATACAAGGACAAGGGCTTGACTTGAATACGACAAAAAGCAGTAAGCGTTCGCGTACCAATCATCCTCTTACAGAAACCAAATGTGCATCGCGATCCTAAATTAAGGCCCGGATAAATGAATAAATGAAATAGGATAAAGAGAGGCTGACTATTTGGTTATGTGAAACTTTCATGTAAAGGTAGGAATATGACACGAGTCAACGCGGTGGTGTATCTCTACTCCATCCCCATCAAGGCATTGTGACTTGATAAAAAACAAACAAGCGGTACTTAACCAAATATACAACGTTCTCTAGTCATCCCTTTATGCGGATAGATGATTTCTCGAGTAAAATCTAACTTAAGAAAATGAAAAGCTCGTTTTTTTTTTTCGTTTTTCTTTCTTTTCTTTCTTTTTTTTATTTGAGCTTCGACGAAAGAAGAAAAAGGGGAATTACCAATAGATCATTTTTTTGGAATTTATTTTTCAATAAGTCATACAAAGACTTTTTTTTAAACAATCAATCACCATCATAATTTATATTCTAATTTGACATCTTTCAATTTAAGATACAAAATATTTTATCAATCAATTATATTAAAATAATTTCAATCGTCGAAATCGATAATGTATCGTCGGAGTCAACAGTACGTTCGTCGTTCAAGTCAACAGTACGCCATCTTCCATCGACAGTGCAGCCGCCTGTCGCATCTATCCCACCGAATCTATCATCAACAGTGTGTCCGCTCGTTACTTCATCTTCGAAGACAGTGCATCCTAAAATCACAAACCTTTTCGAGCTTATTCTTTTTTGCGTAATTGGATCAAGGGTAGCAATATGCTAAACAGAGTTATTAGACTCTAGGAAAGAAGATGCGAAATTGAAAATAAACGTCGATTGGAAATTACATAATAGGAAAGCTTGATAGTAGTGATCTGATACGGTGAGGGTGCTGTTCCGAGCCATAAGTGACCCAAGTCCAAGTACCCAGCATACTGCCACCGCCTTCCATTTTTCCTGATATCATATCAAACATATCATAACATCACGATCCGCCAACAACAACGTTGATCCCAACGTCGAGGATGAAAAAGACTAACGTCATGAGTCGAATGTTATTCAGCTTTCTGTAGCTATATCATAATAGAAATTCAGAAAGGAAAAACAAACCAAAACCAAAACACTATCAAATCAATGCTTGAGATAATAGTGCGTCGGAGCTCTTCGTCGAGGTCGTCATTAGGGTTTTGTGCTTGTGCAGGATAGTGATGGTGGTGGTGGTGATGAAGAGAGTTGACGATGAAGAAGAGGTATGGAGGTCGGCGGATGTGGGTTTACAAAATTTGAAATTATAAAAATAATTAGGGTTGATTTAATTAAGAAGAATCAAATCAAATCTAAAGGTGATTAAAAAAAAATTAATGATTGTTTTTTTAAAAAAGAAAAAAAAACCAAATGCTAATTTAAGGTGATCTTTTGATAAATAAATTTAAAAAAGATGATATATTGATAATTTTTATTTTATTTTTCATTCTAAAACATGGATGTTATATTGTAAAATTAATCTTTTTTGTTCTAGATTAGTCCTTCCCTATAAATTCATTTTTTATTTGACAAACTAATTTTAATTACGATTAATTACACTGAAATAGATAAGATAAATTTCATTTATATTTTATGTTACAAAAAATATGTAAATATCTAATCATATTTTCATTTATATTTAGATACCTGACAATAAATAAATGACATGAATATGCTTATCTAACCTATCGTGACCCCATCTTCTTCCTCCCCTGATCATTGTTCACCCTCACCACCCAACAACCACCTTGTCCACCATCTTGGTTCTCGCCTCCGACAACGATGACCATTAGACAAAAACAGCTCCAAAAACAGATACCTGTTTTTGTTTCCGACGAAGGGGATAAGAGCCACGGTGTTGGATGAGGTGGCGGTGAGGTCGACGGAGTGGTTTCCGGGGGAGTTGAATTGGAGGAGAGTGGTGGTGGTGGTGAGTCGAAGGGGAATTCAGAGGCAAAGGGGTGATGAGGGGAAGTTAGCTATGAATTTGGTGTCGAGGGTCGTCAATTGAATCCAAACAATTGTCTTCTCATCCTCTCAAGCTCCAAATAGTTGCAACCAAGATGGAGCAATGACACTCTTGGAAAGAGCTTGAATCCTGCGAAGCGGATATCATAGAATGTAATCAAGCGAATGTAATTGAACATATGTTATGTAACTTGGAATCCTCCAGTGAAGTCGACGATCTCGATCGAGGAGGGTGTTCAGTTCATCTCGATTGAGAATATGAAATTTGCATTTAAAAATGTTTATTTTACATCTTAATAATATTCAGTTCATATTTGAATAAATGTTCGATTTACTCAACGATGAAAGACAGCTCACAACTTGAATAATGTTTAGTTCACAATTGACTAATATACAATTCATATACAAATAATTTGAAATTCACATTTAATAATATGTAATTCATTAACTAGTGTTATTTAATTCATATTTAATAATAATCAGTTCGCATGTTAACAATATGCAATTCACATATAAGCAACATGTACTTCACCATTGTTGTTAAATATAACACATAAGATAATGAATACAATTCTTTCTTTCTTTGTTTATGCAAATTCAAAACAGACAGTTCAAGGGATCTCACTTAACAAAAAATACAATTTATATTTTGAGGAATTTAGTTTACGAAGCTATAGTTGAACAGGGACAGTTCCAACTATCGTTTATACAGTTCACAGGGACAGTTCACACATTCATCTAATATAGTTTACGTGCTAAAGGGAGTCAGTCCATATATCCAACGAAATAAGTTCACTCAATGAAGAAAGATTGTTCATAAATTTACAATGAATGGACATAAACAACAACAACGGGAACAAGCTTTCTTTTTAAACAGACACTCCGGTCAACGCGTTCGTTACATAAGAGTGATTGAACAAGTAGACGTAGGGTCGTTTGATTGGATTCATTCATACTATAAACCCTGTTCCCCGTCTGAAATCCTTGAAGTTTGAGTTGGATATGTCTAGCTTAAACTTAGTCTCCTCTCCCTATTGATTTCGAATCTGAAGACAATGGGAGGAACTCCATCTCTTTGCTTGGCCCTACTATTCCTAGATTCTTACAAACTTCCTGTAGATCCTTTTAAATAGATCAGTTTAGCACATGGCGAAGAGAAAGCAAGAGCTGATCCAAGGGTTAGTCCGATTACTAAATTTACAAAAGTCTGTTTTTCTGACTTAATGTATTGTCCTTTGGGATCAGGATCTGACGAGGAAGTGACAGAGGGGACACCAAACATAAGTGCTTATCATTGCCCCAATCCAATGGAATATGTAATACAGGGAACAACCCATGAAGGTTGGATAGAAAGAAAACACATCAGACCTCCTTATCAATGATTGTCTTCTTTCTAATCGATAGAAAAAAGAAAATAGTTCACACATAATAAAAAAACAACTCACAAATAGAAAAAACTGTTAAAAAAAATGTCATGTCTAATGAGGCATATTTGGTGTATTCAGAATAGTACAACAACATGGTTATTCATATGGTGTGAAAAAAGAGTGATAGTTTGGTGAAGAAGATATCACGAAGAAAGCGCACTGATCAATAATAATTCTCTTATATATATATATAATGAGTTGGGTTTGCTCAAAGTCACTATAGAAGTGTAACTCTCAACATGCAAGCATACCCGATCCTCTACTAATCACTCTTTTTGAAGGCTCTTTGAAGGAAAGGGAAAACACAAGCATCCACCTAGGCAGAACAATGATTTTGGAGCGATAATCGAAAAAAAATAGGAGAGATAAGGAACATTTTAGTCCAAATTTTAGCATATTTCACATCTCTGATTCTACTATTATGTCATTCCCTCAAATTTGTTAGTTCTTTTAAACAAACTCAAAGGACTCAAAATACAGACCTGACCTAGTATTTGCTTGCTTCAAGATGTGACAATAGTTCTTTAGTAACTTTTGTCAAAAATCTTCCTCGATATGGAAAAATAATTTCAACGAAGGATTACGTGTTCTTCTCGTTGTTGTGTCTTTGATGGAGTTGAGGTGAAGGTTATGATTAAGGTTTGGGGAGCGATGACAACGACGGCACGTGAGAGGCACGGTTGAGGAGGAGAGTGGAAGGATTGAGTTTGGATTGGGTTAGATATGTGCATTAGGTTAAGTTAAAAATTGATATATGGTTTGATAAAATGAGGATAAAATGGATATTTTATACTATTTGATACCGAATTGTAAAACAAACTATAATTGAGTTTGTCATACAAAAAATTGGATACTAAAATATAAAATAAAAATTCATTAAAGAGTTTAAAATAATTTTTATTTTAATTTTCGTGTTTAATTTTTTGTTTTTATTTTTGATGAGTAATTCTTTTGATATCATAAATCCAATCAAACACATCCTGCTCAACTTCAATAATAGATGTAGTCCTGTAGATCTCAATCACTTCACCATACACGCGAATTAGCGTCGAGAGAATCAATCCCACACACAAACCCAACATCATAAACCCAACAAAATCAACAACAAACCCCAAAAAGCCCCATACCATTTCCCCTCTTCTTCTTCTTCTTCCTCTTCCACTGCACTCCACTTCTCAAACCCTGCAAGCAAACGCCAACAAACCCAAAAATGAACCCAAAACTTGGCTCATTCCGCTACAGTCTCGCAGAGAAACGAGAACGCGAAAAATTCCTCTCATCCCTCAAACCCAACTCCATCTCCGATGATTTCAACACCCAACAATATGATATTGAATCCCATTGTTTCTCATCCTTTCTTGGAAGTGTACGATCTCGGGTTAGAAATATATATGATGGGTTGCGGGATTTTGTTTCCGCGGTGGCGGAGATGGGGAGATCGGATCCGAGGAAGATCGTGTTCTCGGCGAAGATGGGGTTGGCGTTGGTGTTGATTTCGTTGCTTGTTTTCTTGAAGGAGCCGTTTGAGGATATTGGGAAATATTCGGTTTGGGCGATCTTGACGGTGGTGGTTGTGTTCGAGTTCAGCATTGGTGGGTATTGTTGTCATTGTAATGTTAGCGACGATGCGATTCAAGAATTTGTGTTTGTTGGTGAAATGTTGAGTTGTGTGATTGTGATTGTGATTTTGTTTCTGAATGATTGGTGTGTAATCATTGCGAGTTGCCTTATTTGTTGGATACCGAGATGAAATTTAAGGGAGAGGGTTAATAGGAACCGGCTTCGTGATAGTATGACTGTTGAATTGGAAGTGGGTTGGAGAAGTGGTGTGTTTGTAACTTATTTTAGTAGATTTCGTCGGTTTTTGGGGTGAGAAGCCCAAGTTGGGGCTTTGGAAAACCTAGCATTGATAGATTATTGGTCTCTCTAAGTATTGCTGGTTCGTCTTAGATGTGTCTGACTATTTCATTCCCCTTAGAAGAGAATCTCAATCTTTTTGTATGAATATCCCAAAGGGGACAATTCAATTATGTAAGGGCATATAGATTTCCTACTCTTTAAGGAGAATTCTAAGGTGGGAGTGGCAAAGAATTGATCACTGTAAAAATGATTATCTTGACAATCGACGATGTGCTATAAAGCAGCATTTAGTTTCTAAGTTCCATCGATGGAATTTCAAATGGATACACATGATACATATAATGTCCTCTAAATCAGAAGGTGCTAATAACCAAAACATTGAAATGTAGCGGCGATTTAGAGCGCAGATGAGTAACTAAACATGAATAGTTTAGTTTTGCCTCCATGGGAAGTTAGTGAAGTTCAATTTTCTGCGAAAGTTTCTCTCTATTTAGATCCCAGTTTCTTTAACTTCATGTCACCAAAACTTCAGAGTTGTTTTTTTCCCTCCTTTTCACCAGTTTCAGATTGGGCACACTTCGTAGAATTTTTGGACTGTTGTCACAGTTATATTCTGGTTGACGCGTAGTTCTTGACTCATATATACCTCCGTGTTCTTGCTCTCTAGGGGCTACTCTTAGCAAGGGATTTAACCGAGGATTGGGGACACTATCCGCTGGAGGTCTTGCATTAGGCATGGCATATTTGTCCACTCTAGCAGGCGATTGGGAGGAAGTCGTTATTATCTGCAGCATTTTCGTCATAGGTATGGCACTGCATTCAAGTGAATTTTAGCTATTCATCGCAGATTAGGCGTATTTCATTTTTCCTATCTCCTTGTTCTATGTAGTTTACACACTACTTTGGTTTGGCGTGGTTCCAGGGTTTTGTGCGACATATTTGAAGCTGTATCCTACTCTGAAGCCTTATGAATATGGGTTCAGGGTCTTCCTGCTGACCTATTGCTTCATCATGGTGTCTGGATATCGAACAAGGGAATTCATCCAGACAGCTGTTACTAGATTTCTGCTTATAGCACTAGGTGCCGGTGTTGGCTTTGGCGTTAACACGTTCATTTACCCAATCTGGGCTGGAGAGGATCTGCATAGCTTGGTGGTGAAGAACTTCATGAATGTTGCCTCTTCCTTGGAAGGTCTGATAATGTTTCTTTTCAATTTCCTTTTATCACATGTTCTTAGGAGATTTGGATCTAGCTGACTAGTGCTTTGCCATTGCTTCTTTTGAGCTTCAAATTCGTCATGCTTGATTAATTCATCCAAGCTGCTTTCTAGGTTGTGTAAATGAGTACCTGAACTGCATTGAATATACGAGAGTCCCTTCGAAAATTCTGACTTACCAGGCTTCCGATGATCCGCTTTATAGTGGCTATAGATCAGCTGTACAATCTACAAGCCAGGAAGATGCCTTGGTAATTCAACATTTGCAATTATCCGATCTTCATGTTTTTTTTTTCTTTCTTTCCATGTCCGATATATTCTGACTGATGGCTACGAATGTAGGTAGCCTTTGCTGTCTGGGAACCACCACATGGCCCTTACAAGATGCTGAGATATCCTTGGAACAATTACGTAAAAGTAAGTGGTGCGCTGAGGCATTGCGCATTCATGGTCATGGCATTGCATGGGTGCATCTTGTCGGAGATTCAGGTTTGATTACTTTTACTGTTGCTTCAGGTTTCTTTATTTGATGTCAACAATGTCCTCTTTGTTATTGAACTAACGCATTAGTATTTTGTTCTGTTTAATCTCTGTTTACCAGGCTCCACCTGAAAAGAGACAGGTTTTCTATAACGAGCTTCGAAAAGTTGGTCATGAAGGTGCCAAAGTGTTACGCACGCTTGGAAGCAAGATACAAAGAATGGAGAAATTAGGCGGAGTTGACCTCCTAGAACAAGTATCTGCAGCAGCAGAAGAGCTGCAAAAGAAAGTTGATAAAAAATCTTACCTTCTTGTTAACACTCGCGGCTGGGAATTTGGGAACCAGCAAACACACGATATTCGGGAGCCTCAAGATCTTGCAATTTTAGGGGATCACGAGAAAATTTTTTCAGGATTGGAACCACTCTCAGAATCAAAATCACTGGTTGACATGGCACCATTTCCTGCTCCTAACAGTTGGGTCATCGAAGGTGGCCTGTCCACTACTCCTAATGCTCCCTTCGAGAACAGTCTCAAGAAGCTGACATCATCGTTACCTGAACTTCCAAAGTATGATTTTGAAACTGATGCAGATGAATCAAACGCTTATGCAAGTGCAAGTGCTTTGTCTTTGGCGACATTTGCATCTCTTCTGATCGAATTTGTCGCGAGACTTCAGAATCTTGTTGACTCGTTTGAAGAACTAAGCCAGAAAGCCCAATTCAAGGATGTTGTGCCCGTAGAGACACAGGAAACAGAAGAAGATTCGAGGGGATGTTGGAGATGTTTTGGTTTTCTGCAAAGATCTCGGAAGGGGGACCTATCGGCATTGGCTTAGTATAGTCCAGTCCAGGCTCTCAAAGTTCTTTTGTAAAGGCTTATGATAGTTTCTACTTGCAGGATTAGAATAGATGGGCATAAGAGGATACATCTTTAGATTCATATTCCACTTGTAAATGACCTGGGTCTTGGCTCTTTTCAAATAAAACCACAGGGAGATTGACTGCCATTTGGAACATCTACTGAATGCCTTCGTTTTTTGACGATGGTGTCATGTCATGTTACTATTTTGATTTTTGATGCAACTTACAGTTCGTTCACTGTACTGCATGACCTCTATGATTCGACTTGTTATGGACAAAAGAAAAAATAACTCTTTCTTATTTTTTCTGACACTAGTGATTTGAGATAACATCCCATTTCTCAAGTGAACAGGATTGATTTAGAGCATGGCTCTTCATTCCTCAAACCTTTGAGCCGAACTGAAACAAGGCTAAATACAAAGGTTTCCACTTATACACAGTACTTTGTCAAATAAGTATTTACAGGAAGTAGTATCAACACAAGTAATTTCAAGCTGTCACGAGACATGAGCTGATGAGCATCTCTACACATATCATATTGTCTTAAAATGCCTCCTTCAATCATTAAAAAGTACCAATAATAGCGTGGAAATCAAACAGAAAGATCAGCGGCCAAAACAGGTGATAGCTGCTTAAATCTTGTAGGAGGTACACAGTCGGACTTCACC
This sequence comes from Drosera spatulata, assembly GCA_035668315.1. Classification (NCBI taxonomy): domain Eukaryota; kingdom Viridiplantae; phylum Streptophyta; class Magnoliopsida; order Caryophyllales; family Droseraceae; genus Drosera; species Drosera spatulata. Next base: position 90,202 of record JAOVYX010015195.1, read on the forward strand.
CACCCGATCCTCTCCTTCATGTTGTCATAAACAACCAAGTGTCCACGCATGGAGATATCTGCACGTATACGGATCATTGATTAGTATCAAGATCAAGTATCCACTTCTAACATTTTAATGACACAAGAATGGGATAAAGGCTTGTTATCGTTGTTGTATTCTAATCCCAATGGTAACTCGCAAATCTTGTGCTGTTGGATCGACAAACTGTTTGTCCAATGAGTAAATTGGAATACTTAAATCCACAAGAGGTTTTTGATGTATCAATGACATGGTTGAAGAATAGTAGAAGAGAGGCTATATCAACGAGAATCACATTAGAGAATATAATGACCTCCAAGAATGATGGAGGATCCTGAAAGCACCTCGCCTCCATCTAGGATGCCCAAGCATATATTTCCTGTTTTTTGCAGAATCACACACCAGTTGCTACATAAGATGATGGGCTCGTGATACAAGGTCATGACTTGCATCGCAATTAGCTCCTCAAAACTTAAATAGCAGTCAAGAACAGATGAAAAAAGTGTGAAAATATGGTGACTGGAGTCACAGGATATTGTGACTTCTTGAGATTGTGACTTCTTAAACGTTATCCTTTTCTTGATGTACATGCAAGAAATTGTAATGTCCTGGAGGATATCAGGTTTGTGGGTAGTCCTGCTCACAAGATCATCTTCTCAAGGCAAGAAAAATCTTCTTGGTGGGCTTGACCGTTAATCAAAATTTATCGTTAAGTCAACAAAAGCTGAAAAGCGGAAACACTAAAACCGTTTACTTACACTCAAAACTAAGTAGCCTTCAGGAGGAATTTTGAACTTGGAAGATAAAAACCACCAGCTGCTCCTGAACTTAAGGACCAATGGCTTGAACAAGTGCTTTACATCAGCAACAGATCTGCAGATAGATTAAACCATCTAGTATCATGCAAGCTGCATCTAGAAGCTCAGCATATCTTAGAAAAAAATCGTATTAGAAAGAAAATTTTCCAACAAAAAAGGATAATGATCGAAAGTATCAGTAAATAAAGGTAACTCGCCTCACTGGAAAATCAGCTCGCCAGCATAATGGCAATGTGGGATCTGAAGCTTCACGAGTGAGCCCTCCAACAGAAACATCTTCAAGCTGCAAAATGGATATGAAATGAGCAGATGGATCAAGAATCAGGTAGCTCAACCTGTGATCCACATACTAAAGAGTACAAATAAGAAGCACAGACCAAAACAAGAAGATCTGAATAACCTTCCTGCGGAAAGTACGTATATGAACTCCCACTGTCGAATAGTACCCATCTGCGCATTCCATCAGGCCCATCTATTCTCATCTGCCTGCTTTCATAACTTACAGATACAATTTCTGCAGAGTAGGAGTTCCTGGACCAAAAAAATCAGAGTGATAAACCACAAGCTACAGAATCAGAATTCAGAATTCTCTGAAGATGCTTACAGCTTTTAAAACATTGGAAAAACTCTCCTAGTTTTGATAGGAAAAAGAGAGCAGGGAGAGAAAATACAAAGTTGACTCACTTTATCCGAGTCATATGCATGGGCACCCATGCCATACTTTCATCAGGTACAAGCTCGTCTCCTAGGAACATATAGCCGCCGCCGCTTGCATAAGTCGAAAGACAATGCCCAAAGACATTGTTTATGATCCCTTGACTCGCCAGTTGAGATGGTAAACTAAC